>CM077159.1:151382128-151549010 GCA_039583875.1 Platanthera guangdongensis | reverse complement strand
GTTGAGTGAGCTTACCTTAGATTCAACTGCATGTTTGACTCAGGCAAATTCCTGCCTTTCCAGCATCTTCTCTTGGTGTCCACCTTCTGCCTTATGACTACCTGTCACATTACTTAGACAATCTGTCTAGACTTGTTCCATAGAACATCCTGCACAAGATGAGCTTAAACAACATCAAATACATCTATGCTCTAAGTGTTGATGCATATGCCTCTTCAAATCTAATTTAGGGAACATTGTGGGCAATGGACCCAACAGCGGCCAAGGGGGATGGTCGGCCCTTGGTGGCCGGTTGAGCCTTCGGTCGCCCAACTGTCAGGCGGCCAAGGGGACAGCCGATTGAGATTTCTTTCGCCCGAAGATCGGGCAGCCAAAGGTGGCGGTCGGCCGAGTCCGTCGGGCGGCTAAGGGGGAGTTCGGCACACGGGATCTTGTGCTATATTTGGGATCCCGCACGTGGTGGTTATTGCATAGATCGGGTACGCGGATCACGCATACGACAATTTTGTCTGATAACTCCCCACTTTGTTTATGTGAGAAGTGGTAATTCCAACTATTCATAGCCCAAAATCCCTATAAATTGGGGTGGCCCCATCATTTGCCCAAAGACCCCAAAATCAAGGACTAGAGCAAGAGGAGTGCGCGGGCTTTTGTTCTTAAGCGAATTTAGCTTATTTGGTGGGAGCGAACGAAGGGGCGCGAGAAGAAGCGGGTGAAGCCGAGAAGGTATGGTAGGAAGCGATACAAAAGGTGCACAAAAAGGTTGCTTATCGGATGCATGCAAGCAGGGGTGAGCGCCCAGACGCCGCGCTGTGCTTACTCGGTGTTGGGAATGTGTGTACAACCCTGTATCCGGCGAGTGGGGTTGCTAGGAGCCAGACAGGCCAGCTTGCTTTTTCCCAAAACTCGGGCGAATACCAAGGGGGCCAGAGCTCGGCATCCCCCGACTCGCCCATGCAAGGTGGAATTACCGGGGGGTTAAGTGGGATGAGCCGGAGGACTCGCACCCGCCCCAGGCAAGCTCGGCAAGCAGCAGGCGAGTAGGGCCAGCCGGGCCCGTACTCGCCAAGGCCCCGGAGGAGGCGGCGAGCGCCATCTCCATCGAGCACTCGCCGCCCCAGGCGAGTGGAGGTCTCAGGGACTACTCGCCCAGTCATTTATGATGCTTTTTACCATTTTTCCCCCGCTGGCCTGCCCATAGCCTTTCTGAACAATGGAGTTATGCTGTTGGCAGGCCAACCTGGACTGCGCATAGCCGTTCAGAACAACGGAGGTTGGCTATTTGCAGGCCATTTTCAGAAATCTATAAATAGGACCCAGAAGGCATGCTCACTTGTTCCCCAGTTTTCTAGCACTTTCTGAGGTTGTCTTAGCTCGGCTTTTGGCTAAGGAGGGGAAGCGCTCTAAAATCTTCTGAGTGTATGGGGGACCTCCACGCTGAGCCCTTGATTCAGTTGCCTTTCCTTTTTCTTTGTTGTTTGACTTGCAGGAGAGAAGTAAGTGTGTGATAACCCTTTCCCCAAGGGTGAACTCCATAAGAGACCGAATTCTCGGTTTCAACAGTGTGTATATGCAACGTCCTCATGCGAGTGTTTCTTAGCCCCTTGCCTACGTCTACGGGATTTGCCTTGCAGTGCTCTGCGCTGGTTTGCACAAATTTGGCCAGATCTTTCTCTTGTCATTTTAACACGTACTTTTGTTAAGGCTCCAAGGCGTGTTGATCAAGGTTGGCTGGTACAACTGCATTCTTCATTTGTAGCGGAGCAGATCGTTACTTGCAGGGGGCGATACAATATTCCTATCAAGATTGAGATAAAAATTTTGCGTGCCGAGGAGCGAGTGCAGAATCCTCCGGTGGGGTGGATGATGTCGTGTGAATCGTCGCAGAGAGCTGGGTTTTGGTTTCCACTGTGCGAGGAGGCGACTAAAATCTTGAAGCATTGGGTGTCCGCGTCGCATTTTACCCCTCTCGTGATGACGCGTATTGTGGGGATGATAGTCTTCTTCCAAGAACAATGGTTGAGATTCTCGTTGGATCTTATCAGAGATTGGTGAGAGGTACACACTGATAGCAGCGATCATTTTGAAGTTCACAACAATAAGTATGGTTGGTGTTCGAAAGTCGGACAGATAGGCACACTGAAAACACGATGTACGGATATGTCTTAAATTGTTGGGAGTTGCTAGAAGTTTGGAATGCCCTCCCAGATCAATGTCGCTGAGTAAAATGGCATGAACACAAGTTTATGCTGATATTTGGATTCATTGAGCATCGTGAATTGGTGAATCCTCTTTTCAGTATCTCTCTATTTATGGAAGAGAAGCTCTTGCTATTGTGTAGTCTTTTTGTCAACCTGAAGTGTTCTGCTGTAGTTCCATTGGGTCGTGATCAGAAATGAAAATTGGTATTTGAAGGTTATGGCGACTCGGCTCCTACGCGTCATCCCTCTACACAGCCAAGGGGGCGTCTAGAATGGGTGGCTCCTTACAGCTCTAAAGTTGATGGAGCTACACCAGATGATCCAGACCTTGAGTTCTTAGGCTCCTCTGCCCCCAGGTCTCTCGTGAGGAGGGTCTTTCTTTGCCTCTGTCGAAGGAAAAGCGTGTATCTTTTTCTTTGGCGGTGATGAATAATGTGGTGAGGGCATCATTTGGCCTTAATTTACTTTATTGTTTTTTACTTATCTTATCTTGCTCATTTGCTACAGATTGGCATGCATGCTCAGATTGACCTTACATTGAATGATTATTACGACATTGGATTGAAGGACGAGTATCTGTCACTTTAGGAGAAGTTGTGGGGGAGTGGAGAGTTCTCTTTCTAACTTGAGAGGGAGACGGGATCACAACACATCTCATTATATATATATATAGATCGACATCTTCTGATGGCTACAAGAATCTGTTATGTAAACCCCTTCTTGATTTAATTTAGATTGAAGGCACAAAATAAATTCTATTAAGAAATCCAGTCGACGTAACGTCGAGTTCTTGTCGAAGCAACATCGACTTCTGACCGTCTGTATGAAAATCTATGTAGTCGACGTTCGGTCAATATCATGTCGAATCTTACGTTGATTTAATCCTTAAGTGTCATTGACTTATCTAAATTAAGTTTCTTTGGCTTCAATTCAAAGTAACGTCGAATTCCAGTCGACGGTGCGTCGAGATCTAGTCAACGCTTGTTGACAATTCATGATTTTTCTCTTCAATTCAGTATGCCTTGTATATATATCCTTTATATCACTAACACTGTAGGCCTTTTAAGACCAAATTACCCTCACTATACAACATGGGTAATAGACCTAAGATGTAAAATCACTCAACATAATTTGTTAAGGTAAATCCTAAGGGTTTTTTCTAACAATCTTCCACTATTTAACTTAACAAATTTTACAAAATTTCAAAAGTGAGTTTACAAATGCACATCAATAAATTATACAAAATTTTGACTGAGTGTGTACTCATAATAGATAATAATGATAGGGGACATAGATATAAGACAACTGAATATACCAGAAAATCTTTTGGTGATAATCTACAGTATTACTTCTTTTCCTTATCAACAACAAAGGTTGAAGAGCAATGTATACTTTTTTTGACATCTTTTCAACAAATTCAAAATGAAATCCTCTTGTTTTATCTGGATGACTTTATATATCCCGGTAGACATTGAATAGCTTTTGAATTTCTACTTCTGCATTGTGTGAAGCAGAATTAAATGTATCTTTTGCTTAAGATGCTTGCAGATAGTTCATTGATAGATTCCAATAAGTTGTCAGAAAAAAAATATCTTTATACTTCTTTTCAGTTACAAATACTTTAGTGGTTGATACTTTTACAGAGCTTACCATTCCTTGATTTTCACTCTTATAAGGAATATATGTATCCTGATTATAATCCAATCCCGCTATTCTTTTGTGACTATGTCATGTAGTGTCCACAGTCTAAGTATTAAAATATTTCTTGATATATTCACTATAATTAAAGATTGTTCTCATGAATATAATTGGTGAATTATACACACTCTTTTTCCCTGAACCCTTAGCTTTTAGTTTTTCAATAAAAATTCTTTTCTTAGCAGCTAGGTCATCTTCAGATGCTTTGAACTCAACTTCATATCTTTCTCTTAATTCTTCAAAAACTTTTTCTAGCTCACTGACTTCTGGCATTTTCTGTCTTTTCATATTTTGAGTTGTACTCATATCTAGTTTTTCAGTAACTTCATTTTCATAGGCCATTTTTGAAATTTCATCTTCATTTGATCTTTCTGAAATCTCTTCAATATTTGTATTACCAGTTCGAACACAATCTGAGTTTGGAATACTTTCATCCCTGCCTCGATTTTTCTCCCCCTTCTTTAAATCTTTAAAGAATGATTTAAAGACTTCGGCGGGGATTAAACTCTGATCAACTTGTTGATCAAGAAGTTGCACAGAGCTAGATATCTCATTTATCCAATTTTGGAGTATTGAAAGTTTACCATTGCATTCATCTCTAAAAATCAAGAATTCCTTTGTAAATCTAGTAACCAGTGATGTTAGGGCTTGAACAAGAACCTCCAATACTTCTTTCTCAGTCATCATTGAAAATGTTTGATTATGAGTATTATCCAGATACCTACAAGGATTACAAGAAAGAACGAAGAGAAAGAGTAGAAAGAAAATAGTGTGGGGAAGATGAAGAGTTTGGAGAGAAATAGATGATACGTTGAAAAATTAGGGCATAAATAATTTTGTTAGTCAATGTAGCATCGATTTATTTTTGACTTCTACATAAGTATGATTATCGACGCACGCATTGAATGAAATCAACGTTGTGTAGAATGAATCCAATATTCTTCATAAGTACCGTCTTTTATACGTTACGTCGAATAGAATTTGGTGTTTTGTCAATTTCTATTCGATGTTACGTCGAGTGCAAATTTAAAAATGTAAGTCTTATGTAGGTTTTTCCTAGCAATATTTGTATTTAAAATTAAGACATTTAAGATTATTGAGTTTTATCAAGGATACCCAAAGCATTTCTAAAGTAGCTGTACTTTGTTTCATCAAAAGATTTGGTGAAAATATCTGCGTTCTGATTTTCAGAAGTCACATATTCTAGAGAATTTTTTCCTTTTTTTCAACATTATCTCTGAAAAAGTGACGTCTTATCTATATATGCTTTGTCCAGCTGTACAAGACAGGACTTGATGCAATTGAGATAACACTCGAACTCTCATAAGATATTGTTGAATTGGAAAAAAACTAAGTTATAATCAAGTAATTGATTCTGCATCCATAAAATTTGTGAACAAAAGCTTCCAGCAGTAATATATTCTGCTTTAGTTGTGGAAGTGGAGATTGATGTCTGCTTCTTATTGAGTTAAGATATCAGTTTAGCACCTCAGAATTGACAAGTTCTTGAGGTACTTTTTCTATCTAATATACATCCTGTACAATCAGCATTTGAATAACCATATAGTTCAAATTTTAATTCTGTTGGATACTACAATCTCATTTCAGGTGTACTCTTAAGATATCTTAAGATTCTTTTTACAGAACTAAGATGTGATTTTTTTTAAGATCAACCCGAAACCTTGCACAGACACCTGCAACAAACATTATATCAGGTCTGCTTGTTGTTAGGTAAAGAAGTGAGTCAATGATTGCTCTATATGTTTTCTAATCTACGGATTTACTAGATACATCCTTATCTAAAACAACATTAGTAGTCATGAGAGTTTTCATAATAGTGGCAGTTTCCATGCCAAATTTTCTAATCAATTTCTTGGTGTATTTAGATTGAGAAATGAAGATACCTTCATTATTTTGTTTTACTTGTAAACAAAGGAATAAGGATAACACTTTCATGCTAAGCATTTCAAATTTGGATTGCATTAAGTCGACAAACCTTTTTCATAATCCATAGTTTGTTGACCAAAATATAATATTATCCACATAAATCTGGACAATAACCAGTTTTCCTTTTGTGTTTTAGTGAAAAGTATTTATCCACCTTTACTCTTGTGAATGAGTGGTCTAAGAGAAATGTGGATAAGGTCTTATGTTGAGCTCTTGGAGCTTGCTTTAAACCATAGTGTTTTATTTAATTTATAAACATAAGAGGGAAGAGTTGAATTGATAAAACCTGGAGGTTGTTCTACATAAATCTCTTCCTGTGGAAATCCATTAAGAAAGACATTCTTGACATCCATTTGGTAAACTTTAATCCTTTTATAAGCTGCATAGGCTAGAAATAGTCGGATTGCTTCTATCCTTGCTATTGGTGCAAAGGCCTGATTGTAATCAATTCCTTCTTCTTGTTTATACCCTTGAGCAACCAGTCTTGTTTTATTTCTCATAATCACTCTATTTATATCCAATTTATTCCTGAAAACTCATTTAGTTCTTATAACTGGATAATTCTTTAGTCTCTCCACTAATTTCCACACTTTATTTCTTTCAAATTTTGCATATTCTTCTTGCATAGTTATAATCCAGTGTGGATCAATATCAGCTTCCTCAAATTTCTTGGGTTCAAATTGAGATGAGAAGCACTACAATATTTCTCCAATTGATAGTTGTCTTCTAGTTTTTACCCCTTGATTTACATTGCCAATAACTTGAGAAGAGGGATAATCAGTCAAGATTGACCTATTTGGATCAATTCTTATTTGATCAATTAGATCATGGTTAATTTGTTGTTTTGTTCCTACTTCATGATGTAATCCAACTTCTTGAGCATTAACTTGTTCCATGACTGTTGGGTTAATTTGTGCTTTTATAGGAACTTCATCTTCTGAGTTCTCAGTATCATCTTCTTTTTGATGATTATTCTTTGCATGAGTGCTTTCTATATTCTCCATAATTTTTAACTCTTTGAAATTTTCATCCATAGCAACCTGATCGTGCAATAATTTTATGGTGGAAGTTTCCTCCCCCTGGGAACACGCATGAGTTTCATGAAATACTACATGCATGGATTCTTCAATTTTAAGTGTTCTTTTATTAGAACACCTATAGGCTTTGCTAGATAAGAAATATCCCAAAAATATTCCAACATAAGCTTTCTTATCAAATTTGGCTAGGTAACTTTTTCCATTGTTAAGAATATAACAGACACAACCAAATATTCTGAAGTAAGAAACTTTTGGTGGCTTACCTTTCAAAAGATCATAAGGTATTTTTAGTTTGGCTTGTGAATAAGACTTCTATTAAGAACATAATTAGCAGTGTTCTCTGCTTCAGCCCAAAAGGATCTAGGCAACTTAGACTTTATTAATATTGTTCTTCTAGCTTCAATGAGTATTCTATTTTTCTTTTCAACAACTCCATTTTGTTGAGTTGTTCTAGGAGCTAAAAAACTTTGCTTTATCCCCTCATCTTCATAGAATTTACAGATCAGTTGATTTTCAAACTCTGTGTCATGATCACTTCTAATCAAAGACACTTTGGTATCAAATTTAGATTGAATCTGTTTAATGAATCTTGTGAAAGTTGTGAAGGTTTCAGACTTTGCTTTTAAAAAAACACTCAGCTGAATCTTGAGAAATCATCTACAACAACAAATGTATAAGAGTTACCTCCTAAACTTTGAGTGGTAAGAGGACCAAATAAATTCATATGTAGTACGTATAAAATTCTTGGGGAACCATTCTTATCAATTGGTTTGAATGAAGATTTCACTTGTTTACCAAGTTGACAAACTCTACACATATTAACTTTTTTATACTTACCTTTTGGTAAGCCTCTTACTAACTCATTTTTTGAAAGTTTTGCTATGTGTCTGTGATTTACATGGCCAATCCTTCTATGTCACAACTCATTCCAATCTACTTCAGTATTGAATAAACATAATTCATTGTTAGTATATTCAATGTCAACAACATATATATTGCCTTTTCTAGATCCAGTTAGCACAATATCATATGTTCTAGAATTTACTATTTGGCAATGATTAATAGTGAAAATAACTTTGTATTCATCATCACAAAGTTGACTAAAGCTAATCAGATTATGTTAAAGTCCTTCAACATAAGCTACTTTAGCAAATGTGATATCCTCAATTTTGATCATATCATAACCTTTGGTCTGATCATAATTGGAATCACCAAATACTACATTAGGAAGATTTTTGGCCTTGAAATTTATCAGCATATCTCTTCGTCCAGTCATATGTCTGGAGCATCCACTGCCTAGATACCACTTGTTCGGTATTATATCCACAGTAACCCAGATTTGTATGAAGTCACCCTTGAAGTAAGATGAATTAAGTTGTATTTAATGTATTGTTTGAGTTATGTGTTTGCAGGACTTAACTGCCAAGTGTAGACCAATGTCAGTCTACAATGGGTCATCAAACACAGGACCATACAATGTAATCCCTCATTGTGTGATCTATGATGTTGACTCATGTGTAGCCTCTCTATTGGGATACACTTCATTTTTCAAGCACTAGGATTGTTGGAGAAAGACATGTTGCTGATTCCATTGAAGGAAGGAAAATCTTCATAAACCAAATTTTTCTAAGTGTTTCACTCGAGTAGATTCTAGTACTCGAGTTGAACCTTTAGATGTACTTGAGTAAGTCTAGTCTGGATTTCGAGTAAAGGAAATGGTTCTCGAGAAATTTGAATCTAGTTCTCGAGAGGCCAAGTCCATTACTCGAGTAGACTTCTTCTCTTTCTCGAGTTGACAGAATTTCCCTCTCAGAAATTTTTTAAGTGTTATACTCGAGTAGTCAAGTTCACCACTCGAGTAGATGAGCTCTTTGACTCGAGTGACAGAAGGAAAGTACTCGAGTAGTATTTACTCCACTCGAGTAGTGTAGTTCCTGTACTCGAGAAGTCTGTCTACTTATCGAGAAGTCTGTCTACTTATCGAGAAGTCTAGTTCTAGTACTCGAGTAATCAGTTTTATCTCCCAGAATTTTCTCTAAGTCTTCTTCTCGAGAAGTTCTCCATCTCTCGAGTAACATTTCTAGCACTCGAGTAACCCTCATTCCACTCGAGTGATTATGATTCTGTTTTAAAATTTCCTGAAGCTTCTTCTCGAGTAGTCTAATATTGTCTTCTCTAGAACCTATCTTAGTACTCGAGTAGTTCTTCTTTCACTCGAGTGATTCAGTCATTTTTCCAGAAAATTTCGCAAGTCCTAACAGACGTGATTTTCAAATGACTTGACATGATCGGTCTACGTGGACGTCATTAATATTAACTATGACCATTAGGGAGATCTTATAAAAGGTCTTGTCATTCCGACTAACCCTAAGAAGCGTGCGTTAAAGAAATTTTCTAAGAATTCTGAATCTCTATTCTCTTTCCTAAACGGAAGCCGCCGCTACTTATCGTGCAAATCGCCAAGGGCTTTCGTTCAAGAAGATTCAGACCAGTCGACTTGCAGATCAAGATCATTCTTCAACCTCTTCATCTTCTCTTTGATCTTGTGAGTCAAGAAATTTTTAGATCAAGGATCTTGCCGTTTCTTCTTCAAAATTCTCTGACTGTGCCGCAAAGTTCAAGAAGGAAGATCTAGGCAGAAATTTCCAGATCTGAGAAAAGAAACTGTTTGTATTTCTTATTTCAATTTATTTTTGTAGGAGATTATTCTCCGAGTGTAGGAGCGTTGTTCTCCAAGTTGTAGGAAGTTTTCATCTTCCGAGTGTAGATCCGTTTTGTGGATCGAGTTGTAGGAACGTTGTTCCGAGGCGTAGGATTGGTTTCAATCCGAGAATAGTGGAGTAGCCGAGTCTAGTGTTTTGCTAAATCGGTGAGTGGAAAGTGGATGTACCCAAGGTTAGGGAACAACTATAAATCTCTATGTCCTTTGTTATTGCTTGGTTGTTATTTTGTGCTTAGATCGCTAAATTTTTTATTCCCCAAAAGACACAAAACTCACCTATTCACCCCCCTCTATGTGATTTAGGTAAGAAAACTAATAACTTCAATTGGTATCAAAGCGAGCTTGATCATTAAAAGGTTAACAGCTTGATCTGATCTGACCTAAGTTATCTTTTGAGTTATCCAAGCATGGACAAGGCCAAGGATTTTGCTAAGCTTCATTTATGTATAAAGAACAACTTTCCCATGTGGAAAGAGAGGATTCAATTTTTTATGAAAGTTGTAGATCCAAGGATCTTCATGATTGTTGAAGAAGGTCCTTATCTTCCTATGACCGTCTCCACTATAGATCCTACAAAGAAAGTTCCTAAGAAGTTGATGGATCTTGACAAAGATGAGATTGCACTTGTCTCTTTAGACAAGAAGGCCAAAAATATTATCGCAACTGCAGTTGATGACTCTATGTTGCAGAACCTGATTCACTGCCAATCCGCTAAAGAAATATGACAGTCCCTCGTCACCTTGATGGAAGGCACAGAAGAAGTTAGGGATGACAGAAGAACCCTTCTTAATCAAAAATATGAAGCCTTTCGACAAGGACCCAAGGATACAATTGCAGACACTTTTGAAAACTTCTTCAAGATAGTTAACGGCCTAAGAGTATACGGCCGAGTCTTCACCAACGGAGAATTGAATGATAAATTCTTGAGATCCCTGACTAAGGAATGGGATAACAAGGTCTTTGCTATTCAGGAATTTGGAAAGCTAGCTGAGACTGACCCGCAAAATCTCTTCGGAAAGCTTATGTCATATGAGCTGCAACTCAATTCAAGAAAAGTTGAAGAAGAGAAGAACAGTTCTTCATCCAAGGAGAAGTATGTAGCTCTCAAGGAAGACACCTCAAGGAATTCCAAGGCTGCCTCTCCTGCCCCAACACATGAAGAAAGTGAAGAAGAAACCTCAGAGCCAAGTACCTCATGCTCAGAACTATTTGAAGGAGAGTTCTCTCCACTCTCAAAATAGTTCAAGAAATTCTTGAACAAGAAGAAGCAATGGAGAGGCAAGGATGCCTCGTATAAAAGATCACGTCATGATGGTGATCGACACAAGAAAGGCTCTGGTATCCAAGACAGGTATAACTCTAAACCGAACAAACATATTTTAGCTGACATCGTTTGTTATTGTTGCAATAAGCCAGGTCACGTTACTGCTGACTGCCCCCACAAGAAGAAGGAGGGTGGAAAAAGAGAGGAGAAGAAATCTTATTACAATAAGAAGAGAACAGAGAGAAGCCTTGTAGCAAAGAAGGGCAAGACTCTTAGCGACTCTGACTCATCTGAGTCAAGTGAAGAAGAGGAAGACTACTTTGAGCTAATGGCTCAACCTGATGATGAACAAGAAACCCAGTTCACTGGGAAGGTAAATTCTCATACTCCACTTTCTGAATCTGATGTTTCTAAACATAATCATGAGGACAGCTCTTCTGACGATGAGTCTGAACTCATGATCCAGTATAAAGAGTTGATCAAGGCTTACGACAAATGTCGAAAAGTCGTGAAAACTCAAGCCAAAGAGATAAAGTCTCTCAAGGCTGAAGAGAGCACTTTGAGAGAGGAAGTCGCTAAGACAGACTCACTCAGAGAGAACTTCAATGCTGCCATTGAAGAATACAATAAGGCTCTTGAGCACCTAGACCTAAAGGAGAAGATCATAAAAGAACTGGAAGCACAACTTGAAGCAGAAAAGAAACTTGTTGAAAGTTTCTCGAAGTCCAAGGCTATCCTTCCTTTCATTGCTGAATTCTCAGCTAAGGCCAAAGGTGCTGGGCTAGGCCATGTTGAAGCTCATAGCAACTCTTCTAGGAGGAATAAGGCTCAGAGAAAGAATAAGGCGGCCAAGAAGGCTTTGGCCAAAGAGAATGGGAAAAGCTCCATAAGATCAAACTTCTTTTAAGAAGGTCATATTTCCATCAAACGAGTTTGATCTTGACTCGTCCTATGGTCACTTTGCTAGGCCTACTCATGTAGAGCCTAAGTCTTGTTACCAAGGATGGAATCATTCCCGTAACTTTGGTGAAAGTGTCTTTAAGGCATCCTATGAAGAAATTACTCTTTAGAGCTATGACCCTTATAATCATGGTCATAACATTAAGAAGGTACCAAAGGTAGAGACTATTGTAGAAAAGCCTCTCAAGAAGAAGAAGACATGTGATTGTCATCACCATGAAGCCTCTTCCTCCAAGAATGCTGCCTCTGCTAGACCACCATCTCAAAAGGTCAAGCAGGAGAATTTGAGGCAAAGATACAACAGGTTTGACTGTTGGTGCTGTGGCAAAATTGGTGACTTTGCCATTGACTGTTGGTTTAATTCCAAAAATTTTGCAACTCCTCAAGCTAACAATGTAAGGAAGACCACTCATAATGCTAATACTCATAGTGGGAGTGTTCTAGATAGAGCCCAAGGACCCAAACGTGTTTGGGTTCCTAAGACAAATTGATTTGTGATTGCATGTATGTCCAAAAGCCACCAAAACTCTTATCTGGTACTTGGACAGTGGATGCTCTCGGCATATGACCGGGACAAGAAGCCTTCTTCAGAACTATTCTCCAGTCTTGAACGGGCCAAAGGTCATCTTTGGAGGTTCAGACCGAGGAATTACTAAAGGCTATGGTATGATCACTAACGGTAGTGTATCCTTCTTAGATGTGGCTTATGTTGAAGGATTGGAATACAATCTTATAAGCATAAGCCGGCTCTGCGATAAAGGATACGTTGTTGAATTTCATGCTGATAAGTGCTTGATAAAATCGGTTGATAATATGGAAATGATTCTATCAGGCACTCGAAGCAGAAATATATTTTGTTTGAATTTTATTTATATAGACTCTTCTACATCAGTGTGCTTTTTGACTAAAAATAGTGCGTCTCTTGGTGACCAATGACACAAGAGACTAACACATATTAATTTCAAAACTATTAATAAATTATTTTCTCTAAATTTAGTACATGATGCCCTAAATGTCAAGTACGCTAAAGATAGACCTTGTCACACATGTGTAAAAGGCAAGCAAACAAGGGCTACCTTTAAAAGCGTTATTGGCAAAGATTCTAACAGATGTTTACATCTACTTCATATGGACTTGTTCGATCCACTACAAGTTAGAAGTTTGGGAGGTAAGGATTATACATTGGTTATTGCTGATGATTACTCGTGCTTTGTGTGGGTGTTCTTTCTGAAACACAAGTCATATACCTTTGACATCTTTACTAATTTTGTAAGGCAAGTCCAGAATGAATACAACTATTTCGTAGTCAAAATCAGAAGTGGCAATGGAACAAAGTTCAAGTCTGGGGCCATGACAGAATTTTTTGAAAGCTTAGGTATCTTTCATGAGTTTTCCTCTCCCCGTACTCCTCAATAGAACGGGGTAGCTGAGATAAGGAATAGAACACTCATAGAGGCCTACAGGACCATATTGAGTGATGTCTCACTACCGAAATACTTCTGGGCTGAAGCCGTCAACACTGCATGCCACGTGCAAAATCGAGCACTCATAAACAATAACCACAATAAGACACCTTACGAACTTCTAAATGGCAGGAAATCGACTGTTTCATATTTTAGAATCTTTGGCTGTAAGTGTTTCGTCCTTAACAATGGCAAGTATCAGCTACCAACTTTAGCGAAAAGAGTTTTGAAGGTATTTTTGTAGGGTATAGTAGCCATAGTAAGGCATATAGGATATTTAATAGAAAAACTCTAGTTGTAGAAGAATACATTCATGTTGTATTTGATGATACGAGCTTGCTGCAAAGCAACTCTTCTAGTGTGTTCATTGAAGATGCAGGTTCAAAGATGAAAGAACTAAACTTGGGTGAGCTGACTGAAGAAAAAGGTGAAAAGTTCATCAAGATCTGCACTCCAATCCCAATTGGAGAGGTTGATGATCAAGATGAAGAAATCATTCAAGTTGATGAAGTCACTCTTGTGGTTGAAGAAGCTTCAGATGCAAGGACCTTTGAGCTTAGACACTTGAAGGATCACCCAATGGACCAAATCATAGGAGATCCTCGGAATGGTGTCAAAACTCATAGAGGTACAACTAATGAAAATTTATTCTTGAGTTTTCTATCACAGGTTGAACAGAAGAAGTTTGAGGAAGCAAACTCAGACGAATCATGGATAATGGCAATGGAAGAAGAACTAAATCAGTTCAAGCGTTGTCAAGTCTGGAAACTTGTTCTAAGACCCAAAGGTAAGAATGTCATTGGGACAAAGTGGGTCTACAGGAACAAGATGGACGAGGATGGAACAATCATAAAGAACAAGGTCAGACTCGTCGACAAAGGATATCGCCAAGAAGAAGGAATCGACTTTGACCAGACGTATGCTCCAGTGGCAAGGCTGGAGGCAATCAGGTTGTTCCTAGTATATGCCGCTCTTAAGGGCTTCACTGTCTATCAGATGGACGTGAAGTCTGCCTTCCTTAATGGTGACATAAAGGAAGAGGTGTATGTGGAACAACCTTCAGGTTTCGTTGACTCTAACTTTCCTGATTATGTTTATCTATTATCTAAAGCATTATATGGTTTGAAACAAGCACCTCGAGCTTGGTATGAGACGTTGTCTAGCTTTCTTCTTGAGAATAAGTTCACAAGGGGAAAGATAGATAAGACATTATTTATTAGGGAAATAAAAGGCAAGATTTTGCTAGTGCAAATTTATGTTGAAGACATTATTTTTGGTTCTACTGACGACAACCTCTACAAGAAGTTTTCAAAACTTATGCAAGAGAAGTTTGAAATGATCAGTATGGGAGAGCTGAAGTATTTCTTAGAGCTTCGGGTGAAACAATCTGAAGATGTAATTTTCATCTCGCAGACAAAGTTCACTAATGAGCTAATTAAGAAATTCGGAATGTAGAACGCAACCTCTATGAGGACTCCAATGGGTTCAGCTATGTCTCTGGACAAGGATGAGAAAGGGAAACCTTTTGATGAAACCAAGTACAGAAGCATAATTGGATCCTTGCTCTACCTTACTGCCAGTAGACCAGACATAATGTTCTCAACATGTGTATGCGCTAGATTTCAAGTGAACTCTAAGGAATCTCACTATGCTGCTGCAAAGCGGATTTTTGAAATACCTTAAATGTACACCAAATCTTAGTTTATGATACCCAAGAAGTAATGATAGCTAACTAATTGGTTTTTCGGATGCAGATTTTGTAGATAGCAAAGATGACAGGAAGAGCACTTCCGGGACTTGCCAATTCCTAGGAAGAAGGCTCATTTCCTGCAGTAGTAAGAAGCAGAACTGTGTTGCAATCTCAACAGCCGAGTCAGAGTATTTCTCTGCAGACAGTTGTTGTTCACAGTTGTTATGGATAAAGAATCAGCTGGAAGATTATAATATCAAAGTCCAAAACATCCCTTTATTTTGCGACTCCTCCAGTGCAATTGAAATAGCCAACAACCCAGTCTCTCACAACCGGGCAAAGCACATAGAGCTGTAATACCACTTCATCTGGGAGCATGTGGAGCATGGGGACATAGATCTACAATATGTCCCAACTAACAGGCAGATTGCAGATATATTCAAGAAGCCGCTAGATGAGGTCAAGTTCTCGTTCTTCAAAACAGAACTTAGAATGCTCAACAAAGAAGAATAGAGAAGGAGGACTCACAACATAGCCCAGAGATCAAGGAATAACTTCAAAAGTCAAAATTTCTCAAGTTCAGACTTAATTTCTTGAGTAAGAAAATGACTACTCGAGTACTTCTTTAGACTACTCGAGAACTCAGGAAGTCACTCGAATAATACTACACGAGTAATAAGTTTCCTCTCGAGAAGTATAATGATATCACTCGAGAACCATCATTATCTCACTCGAGTACTGTCGGTCCACTCGAGCAACAGGAAGACAATTTCTCAAATTCTGTTCAAATCTCTTTATTCGCAGCCCGAAGCTTATACCGCCATTTTCTAAGGTATGTTCGATTAATTTCTTCCTTAATCATCGATAGTTAGGGTTATATATATAGAAAAACCGGATTTCATTTTCTACGCAATTTCAAAAACCCTCTCTCTCGAGAAAGAAAGGAAGTCTTTTCGTTTTCCGCCGCTGTCGCAGAGCACGCCGCCGTCTTCTCCCCCGCAGTCAATTTATCTCATCTATCCGGACAATGGCACCGTCTTCCAAAATTGGGATTGGTAGTGAAGTCGTTATTGCCAGTATTGCCAAACTCTCAGATGATTTTCGAAATCTTCTCATTCTTCTTGACACCGCCGGCATGACCTTCGTTCTCCAGCAGCCCTGCAAAATACTTTTCCCTGAAGTTGAATAATTCTTTAAAAATATCAAAGTGAGAATGAATGGTAAGGTCCTTAAGTCAAAAGTCAAGGGAATTAAGATCAAGCTTACCAAGACCTCTATCTCAACACTTCTTCGGCTACCCATAGTTGATGAAGAAGATAATCTAACTCATGAAGATTCTGACAGAGCTTGTAGTTTTTTGTGGGTTATCAACAGAGGTTCTTTCCATTCGTCGACATGACCTCAACCCTGAAAGCAAATTCCTTGTGGACATCATTGGCAAGATACTCCTTTGTAAGACAAGTTCCATAAGGGACATCTCATTGGATCTGTTTGATATCATGACTGTCATAATCTGCAGAAAAAGATTTCAATTTGGTATGTTGATTCTTGATAAGATAAGGGAGAGCATCAAGGCTCCAATTATGCCAGGATCATCTCTCTGATATTGCATGAAATAAATCCACATGTTTTTGATTTCTCCAAAGAAACAACTCTTGACCATATGAAGAAAGTATCACTATCTTCTATTTAGAGATGGGAACTGAAATTGTTGAATCCTTCCTAGGCTGCTTTAGCTCATGAACATCCGCTGCAGAGTACATGACTCCATCTCCCTCTCAACCTCATATTGCCAGCACATCTGGTGCAACTGCTGAGGGGGAGCCTGCTCCTTCTATTCCATAATAAAGAATACCTACTCCACCTGTTGTTGCTTCTCTCCCTCCAACCACTCTAGAAGAAACTCCATCTGATGCTTAAGTATAAGAAACCATACTATCTACTGCAGAAGACATTAACCAGATGATTGAAGAACTAAGCTCTGAAGAGCCTCTTCCTCCCCTCCAGGCAGACCAACCTGCTGAACCATCCAAGGAACCAACTCTAGTACCATCACCCTCTCATACTCCATCTCCAGGATCCCCTATTCCCCAATCTCCTGCTGTTGACAAAGAGACAGATGAGACCATATTGATTTCTGATGAGAAAGAGCAGACTCCAGAACCAGCTGAAGCTCTTCTGAAGAGCTTGGACTTCACTCTTCCCACCTTCATTGATGAAGAAGGAGATGCTCTGATTCATACTACTAGAGCTCAGAGCTCTGTAATCATTGAAGAGATTACTCCATGTACTGCTCCTCCTCCTACAGTTCCTCATACTGCAACTCCAACTCCTACTGCCAATGATCTTCTACGTAAGATAGAACAGATGTTGATGGACCAGAGAAAATATTTTGATGACTCCTTGAAGGTTGTTCAAGAGAAAGTTACTGCTCTTGAAAAAGAAATGAGCAGAGGCTTTGTAGAAATTCAGCACAACACTGATGACCTAAGACAGTTATTTCAAATAGGTGGCAAAGCACTGGACCACACAATTACCAGTGTTGGTCATGTGATGGAACAATCTGTTACTCTTGCTCATAATCAGATATAATTGGAAAAGCTGGCCCAACAACATACTTTCAAAATCTGTGAAGAAGTGGGCACTTTCAAAGAATCTGGCATAAAGGAACTAACTGTATAAGTCAGAAAGGGGGAGACATTAGTCAAAGAATATTTAGAAACTTTAGATGCTAACAAGCAAACTCTCTGGGAAGAAAAGCTGAAGGAAATTCATATTGATGTGCAGAATCAGATTAATGGTGTAAAATTTCACACCTATGATACAGCTGTGTGGATGCACAACCAGATCTTCCCTAACTTTCTTGCAGATCCAAATATAATTTTCCATCATCTGAATCCTCTAGCTCAACATGCTCCAGTTCCAGTTCCTCAACCTATCTTTTCTCCAAGACCTGAAGGCTCTGAAGCTCCACCTCTAGAAACTTATTCTCAGGTTTGGGAATCTGATCCAGCTGATATACTTCTTCAAGCTCCTCCTGAGATTCATATTCCAAAGAAAAGAAAGTATGGTGATGGAGCTTATGTCAGCAGATCCATTCTAATTCCAGAGGCAGAAAAAAGAAAAGCTCATGAATTTGCAGAGATTTGGAGTCCTACCTCAAAGTCACTAATACTTGATAGTCTCAAGTTAGTTTTGGATTTTAATGAGAATAGACATGATCATTACAGCTCCCAAGAGTGGGACTTGTATGAGAAATCTATGAACAAAAGAAGACTATATGATCAAGGACATGGAAGGAATAATCCTGCCGCACCTCCAAAACCTCCTAAATACTACCCAAAGCCACACAACTATCAGAGAAGGCAGTAAGAAAAGAAGGGCAGACAACAACAACAACAACATCAAGCTAAAGAATGAAGAAAATTCTAAGAGTGTGGATTGGAATTGTGTAGAAATGAATTTTGGACAATTCTATTTATATAAATCCTTAATTTTGATAATCTACTCTTCGTTTTCAATATTTGCGCATGTTACTCTATTTTCTCTCCTTTATATCTAGTTTTTTATTTGTCTATATAATTCACCTTAGTGTAGAGGGTTCTGACTTCTACAAATAGGGGGAGATTGTTGGGTATTGTATCCATAGTAACCCAGATTTGTATGAAGTCGCCCTTGAACTAAGATGAATTAAGTTGTATTTGATGTATTGTTTGAGTTATGTGTTTGCAGGATTTAACTGCCAAGTGTAGACTAATGTTAGTCTACAATTGGTCATCAAACACAGGATCATACAATGTAATCCCTCATTGTGTGATCCATGGTGTTGACACATGTGTAGCCTCTCTATTGGGATACACTTCATTTTTCAAGCACTAGGAGTGTTGGAGAAATACATGTTGCTGATTCCATTAAAGGAAGGAAAATCTTCATAAACCAAAATTTTCTAAGTATTTCACTCGAGTAGAATTCTAGTACTTGAGTTGAATCTTTAGATGTACTCGAGTAAGTCTAGTCTGGATTTTGAGTAAAGGAAATGGTTCTCGAGAAATTACTCGAGTAGACTTCTTCTCTTTCTCGAGTTGACAGAATTTCCCTCTCAGAAATTTTCAAAGTATTATACTCAAGTAGTCAAGTTCACCACTCGAGTAGATGAGCTCTTTGACTCGAGTGACAGAAGGAAAGTACTCGAGTAGTATTTACTCCACTCGAGTAGTGTAGTTCATGCACTCGAGAAGTCTGTCTACTTCTCGAGAAGTCTAGTTTCAGTACTCGAGTAATCAGTTTTATCTCCCAGAATTTTTTTAAAGTCTTCTTCTTGAGAAGTTCTCCTCCATCTCTCGAGTGACATTTCTAGCACTCGAGTAACCCTCATTCAACTCGAGTGATTATGATTCTGTTTTGAAATTTCCTGAAGAGCTTCTTCTCGAGTAGTCTAATATTGTCTTCTCGAGAACCAATCTTAGTACTCGAGTAGTTCTTCTTTCACTCGAGTAATTCCGTCATTTTTCCAGAAAATTTCGCTAAGTCCTAACAGACGCGATTTTCAAATGACCTGACATGATTGATCCACGTGGCCATCATTAATGTTAATTATGATCGTTAGGGAGATCTTATAAAAGGTCTTGTCATTCCGACTAACCCTAAGAAGCGTGCGTTAAAGAAAGTTTCTAAGAATTCGGAATCATTATTCTCTTTCCTAAATAGAAGCTGTCACCGCTCATCGTGCAAATCGCCGAGGGCTTTCGTTCAAGAAAATTCAGACCAGTCGACTTGCAGATCAAGATCGTTCTTCAACCTCTTCATCTTCTCTTTGATCTTGTGAGTCAAGAAATTTTCAGATCAAGGATCCTGCCGTTTCTTCTCCGAAATTCTCTGACTGTGCCGCAAAGTTCAAGAAGGAAGACCTAGGCAGAAATTTCTAGATCTGAGAAAAGAAACTGTTTGTATTTCTTATTTCAATTTATTCTTGCGGGAGATTATTCTCCGAGTGTAGGAGCGTTGTTCTCTGAGTTGTAGTAAGTTTTCATCTTCCGAGTATAGATCCGTTTTGTGGATCGAGTTGTAGGAATGTTGTTCCGAGGCGTAGGTGTTAACCCAGAAATCGGCGATCCTTCCCAAGGTGGCTAGCTGGCTAGTCGCGACCCTTAGATTTCTCACTTTCGATCGCGACGAGTACCAGCATAGACGGACAGTTTTCCCTATCCGCCTAGCTCCTAGCAACCGCGTGCCCTGCGGCATGGCGGGCTATTCCCATGGCTCACCCTCGCGGGACATGCGGTTAGGTCCACTAATCGTCCAGTGCTTTTCCTTGCAGGAGTCCGCCAACAGCACCACCAGGAGCGGCCTCCTAGTTCGCCCAAGGGGCGGCGGTCTCCAGCCGCCGTCCGCCGAGGCCGCCCACCAGGGGCGGCGTCCCTGCTGCCCGAGGGGCGGCAGCCTCCTGCCGCCGTCCGCCGAGGCCGCCCACCCGGGGCGGCCTCTGCCCGCCAGCCGGGCGGATTCCCCCCGGAATCCGCCCAAGCCGCCCGCTAGGGGGCGGCCCCGGCTTCCGCCGGGCGGACTCCCCCCGGAGTCCGCCAGGCCGTCCGCTAGGGGGCGGCCCCGGCGCTCCGCCGGGCGCCGGGCGGACTCCCCCCGGAGTCGCCCAGGCCGTCCGCTAGGGGCGGCCCCGGCTTCCGTCGGTTGGACTCCTCCCGGAGTCCGCCCAGGCCGCCCGCTAGGGGGCGGCCCCGGCTTCTGCCATGCGGACTCCCCCCGGAGTCCGCCCCGGCCGCCCGCTAGGGGGCGGCCCCGGCTTCCGCCGGGCGGACTCCCCCCAGAGTCCGCCCGGGCCGCCCGCTAGGGGGCGGCCCCGGCTTCCGCCGGGCGGACTCCCCCCGGAGTCCGCCCCGCCCGGGCCGCCCGCTAGGGGGCGGCCCCGACTTCCACCGGGCGGACTCCTCCCGGAGTCCGCCCAGGCGCCCGCTAGGGGGCGGCCCCAGCTTCCGCTGGGCGGACTCCATCCGGAGTCCGCCCAGGCCGCCCGCTAGGGGGAGGCCTCTGGCCTGCCGGGCGGACTCCACCCAGAGTCCGCCCCCGCTAGGGGCGGCCTCCGGCCTGCCGGGCGGACTCCACCCGGAGTCCGCCCAGGCCGCCCGCTAGGGGGCGGCCTCTGGCCTGCCGGGCGGACTCCACCCGGAGTCCGCCCGGCCCAGGCCGCCCGCTAGGGGGCGGCCTCCGGCCTGCCGGGCGGACTCCACCTCCGAGTCCGCCCCGGCTGCCCGCTGGGGGCGGCTCTCCGCCGGGCGGGCGTACTCCTCCCGGTCCGCCCAGGCCGCCCGCTAGGGGGCGACCTCCAATTCTCTCCAAGGCCTCCTGCAGCTTGCTTCACCGGCCAAGGTGACAGCCGCAAATTTCCAGTCCGCGGAGACCGCGCAGGTCGTCATGCTGACGTCACTGGGCCCCGCTTGTAGAAGAATTTCCCTGGGCCTATAAATAGCCCCTGGTGCCTCTCATTCTGCGCCCCCGAAGGTGGAGACAAGTCTTGCCAGCAGACCCTGCGGACTCCATTTTCCAGTCCGCGCTGTCCGTCATCACCCTTCCAGCAAGCTCTGCGGACTCAGATTTCCTGTCCGCGCAGTCCTCCACAGCTCTCCAGCAGCTTGCCAGCAGACACTGCAGACTCTGTTTTCCAGTCCTCCAGCCGCTGGCAGACTCTTTTACTTAGTCTCTGGCAGCTTCTCTTCTTTGCTTTCTGGCATCTTCTTCTCCTTTAGCCGCCAGCTTCTCTTTGTACCCCTTTAGTGATTTGTTGTAAAGGTGTACTTGTAAGCTTGTAATCTCTAGCTATTAATCAAAGGAAAGCCCGTCGCAGGAGTGGGATTTAGGCCGCGGCGGGCGAAGTGTGTTGTTGTCGCTGCTAGCGGCCCCCTCTTCTCCTCTCTGCCCAGCAAGTCTTGCTCCTCTGCTCAGCAAGCTTCTTCTCTGCTCAGCTCAGCTCTTCTCGGCAACCAACCTGCAAGCACAACCGTCACATTAGCCGTCTGCTCGACAGCTCCTGATCAACCTCCTTCTCCTCTCTTGATCAACCTGCTCTGTTGATCAAGCTTCTCCTCTCTTCTATCACCGCAACCCTCTTTGACAAGCCGTTTGCTCCACTCTCGAGCACTCAGAGGCTTCCTTCCTTCCCTCCTCTCCTCCTCTCCAAGCTTGTGAGACCGAACACCCCCTCCGTGTTAGCTGGCTGGTGCCCCGCGACGTTTTCGCGCATCAACAGTAGGATTGGTTTCGATCCGAGAATAGTGGAGTAGCCGAGTCCAGTGCTTTGCTAGATCGGTGAGTGGAAAGTGGATGTACCCAAGGTTGGAGAACCACTATAAATCTTTGTGTCCTCTGTGATTGCTTGGTTGTTATTCTGTGCTTAGATCGCTAAATTGTTTATTCCGCAAAAGTCGCAAAACTCACCTATTCACCCCCCTCTAGGTGATTTTGGTAAGACAACTAATAACTTCACCACTGCTGATTTGTGAAAGGACAGTCTTTTCCCTCAATTGAATCATGATCAGATACTGTCTTCAGAGTCATTAGACAAGCTTCTTCAACAGCTTTTTCCATTTCATTTCTGATGAATAACTGGATTCTGAGCTTGTGTCACTCTAGGTTTCAGCAATAAAACCTTTTTCATTTCTTTTATCCTTCTTCTTCAGATATTTCTTCTTTTGAGTTGAGCTTGATATTTCCTTTTGTTGTTATAGACATTCTATTGAAATATATTCAGGTTTTCTGCAAGTAAAACAAATTATCTCCTTATTGGGAGTCTTGTCAAATTTTGGTTTCCCATAGTTCTGTCTCTTCTTCTTGAACTTTTTGATTTAATCCACTTTCTAAATCTTTTTGTAAGAAGATTGAACATTTCATTTTCTATAACAGATGGTTCATCTTTAGTAAATTTGAATGCAACTGATTTTTCTCTAGATGATAAGTTATTCACTTTAGCTTCTATTTCTGCTCTACTTTTCAATAATTGCTCATAAGATTTCAATTTTCTAGGTAAAGCATCTGTAGTGATTTCCTTGTGACACCTTGCTTCTATAATAGCCCAAATTCTAGAACCCCATGTACTAGAAAAGCACATGAGTAACTTATCATTAATTTCTGTGAGAGATGTCTTTGTTTAGTCCTTTTAAGTCATTAATTATCATACTGAATCTATCATACATCTCTGCTACAGATTCATCAGATTTCTTCTAAATATTTTCATAGTGCGAGATTAGAAGTAATCTTCTATCATTTCTCTTATTTGCACTGTCATCAATAATCTTTGAGAGTGATTCTCATATCTCTTTTGCTGAGAGATATTCTGTAATCTTTTGAAAAATGTTACCTGACATGGTAGAGACCAAGATATTCATAGCTTTTTCATCATAATTTTTAACTCTCTTCTCCACATCAGTCCATTCATTTCAAGGTACATGTTCTGTAGTTATACTGTCATCTGCATTCCTTCTATATGACATTGATGGTATGGTCAAATTGATTCAAAAATGCCCTCATCAACAGAATTCATATACAATTTAATTCTAGCTTTTCAGAGTGTAAACTTATCAAAATTACAGACTGGTGGTCTAGTAGATGCAAAATTCTTTGAAAGTATTTGAAGCCATTTTTGTAAATAAAACTTTGAATTTATTGTTGGAACTGAAATGATCTTTTGATCAAGGTGTTAAACTTTTATAGATTAATCTTCTATAGATTAGCCTATTGATGATCATCTTCCCACTGATATCAATCGAAATAGGAGTTTAGTTGTTATATTCCTCAGAGTTTTCTCTACAGGCGGGGGGGGGGGGGGAATATAAATTAAAATTATTTTCAAATACTTTGATTAATTTAAATAATTTACATTTACATAAACTATAAAACAGAATCAGATGCAATTAATTAAAATTATAGCACAACAACACAAAATGAGAAATAAAAGAAAAATCACAAAAGACACAAGGATTATAATGGTTCCTCCTCAATCTGAGTACATCTACTCTTCTACCCCATTTGTAGGAATTCACTATCATAGTGTCTGAGTCTTTTGATTAGGAAACTCTTAGAACCATACTAGATCTTTTGATAAGAAGATCTTGAACCAATTACAATCTAAGTCTTTTCTCAAGTAGACTCTTAGAATCTCTCATCGAATTCTTAAAACTCTTTCTCAAATGTAAAAAAAACTAAGAGAAGATTTGAGTTAAGATGATTCTTCTCTTAGTGTCCTTTCTTCATATTTTTGAGGACAATTAATGATGATCACTGAAACTTCTAATGAATTTCTGAATACCAAAATAATAAAAATTATGAGCTCAATCTCCAGATGATCTTTCAAACTTTTCTCTGAATCTGTTGCAATTTTCTCTTGAGAAGAAGTACTAATTCTCTTATCAGATTCAGCAACTATCAAACCAATCAACTGATACTGGGGGATATTCAATTGTAGATTATAATCTTCCAAGCTTTCTCTGTCGAATTCAATCTCCTCGCGATATGATATGATTTTCTTGATCGCCTGCTATTGATGATTGATAATCTGTAATTGTTACTCGTTTTTTGTATCTCATCACACGCGCGCGCACACACACACACACACACACACACACACACACACACACATACATACATATATATATATAATATATAATATATATATATATATATATATATATATATATATATATATATATATATATATATATATATATATATATATATATATATATCGACATCATCTAACGTCTCCAAAAATCTGTTATGTAAACCCTTCTTGATTAATTTAGATTGAAGTCACAAACAAATTCTGTTAAAGATCCAGTCGACGTAACGTCAAGTTTTTTGTGAAGCAACATCGATTTCTGACCATCTGTATGAAAATCTCTGTAGTCGACGTTCTGTCGATATCATGTCAAACCTTACGTTGATTTAGTCCTTAAGTGTCGTCGACTTATCCAAATTAAGTTGCTTTGACTTCAATTCAAAGTAACGTCAAATTCCAATCGACGTTACGTCAAGATCTAGGCGACACATGTTGACAATTCATGATTTTTCTCTTCAATTCAGCATTTCTTGTATATATATCATTTATATCACTAACACCCGAGGGCATCTAAGACCAAATTACCATCATTATACAACATGGGTAATAGACCTATGATGTAAAATCACTAAACATAATTTGTTAAGCTAAATCGTAAGGATTTTTCCTAACATTTATAGTTATGCGTGCTCGGATGTGAGTAGTTCCAAGACGGGTGACCTCCTGGGAAGTCCCTGTAGGGGCGATTAACTGGATCACTTCTCATCGAAGTGAGGTTGCAGCTTCCAACAACCCTCCTGTGGATAGAGAGGGGTTGGGGTGCATGGTCTGCAAACTGGTTGAGGCTGAACCCTTTTGAGAAAGATGTCGCGGGTGCCGGTGGCCGTCCTTGAGAGTTGTGTACTGTGGAGGCAGTTATAAAAAAATTGCACTTTTAATGTAACGACCCTAGCCGATCCAATAGTACAACGTCACGGCTCCGCTCTAGGCTACGTTACCGGGCTGTGGCCCAAGCAACCCAACCCCTCTCCAGTCCACTAGCGGGGTATTGGTGGCCACAACCTCCCTTCAATGAGAAATGATCCACTTAAGCGCCTCTACGGGGACTTCCCGGTAGGTCACACATCCCACGACTACTCCAGCTTGAGCACGCTTAACTATACATTCTTTCACTTCTCATCACCAATTGAGCTGCACTGTCATGTCCCAGAGACACTTGAGAAGAGGTCAAAGCCAAACACGAGCCCCGTAGGCACGCAAGTGGGGCGCGCGCAGTGCACACGCGCGCGCAGTTTGCTCGCACATGCGCCATTTGTGCATGTGTAGCGTTAACGCGCGCCCCGTGCTAGCGCGCATAGCACTACCGCGTGCGCGTCACACAGCGCTAGCAGCGTCGGCGGTCGTCGCCTCCGCCTGCCGCCTTCGCCAATGTCAGGGCCCCCGCCATGTCTGCCGCCTCCGCCATGTCTGCCGCCTCCGCCGCACCTCCTTCGCGGTCGGCCCCCTCTGGCCGCCGCCGCCTCTGGGCACCTTGCCCAGGCCGCCCGAACAACCCAGGGGGAGGGGGCACTCTCGACATTTTTGCAAAATTGGTGATCCATGCGATCAAAAAGGAGCAACATCATTTGTCAGCACAAAACGCTCCCCGACGCAATTACCACCTCGACCCTCCAAAAACTATAAATAGGTCTTCATTTGAAAACAAGCAACTCCAGAGGCAAGAAAGAGATCTGAGGTTTTCAGGCGAGATCGTGGACTTAGGTTAATTCTTCGCTCAGGAATCCTCTCTGCTCTCCTCTTTGCACTCAGACTCCGACACTCCCCAAGGCATGTCAACCGCCTTCGAAAGAGCGCTCCCATCAAGGCTCCGCATAAACGAGAGCGCGCCCTCTAGAAGCTCTGTAGACTTCAAGAATTTCTCGACAGGAACGCTTCTGCCCAAGTTCCGCGAGCTTAACAACACTCCAAGGCCGGAGCACTTCCATCGAGACTCTGAAGACTTAGCCATTTTTCCTCATTACCTAAGTAGTGGTCTGTCGCCCTCCGAGATCAAACCAAACTCTGTAAAAATTCTAAGAAGATAGTGGATTTTGGCTCGGTACTGTTCAAACCACGTGATTTTTCACTTTTCCGGGTTTTCCACATAAAACGCCTCTTGTCATTTGTTGCGGTTCATTTTTGACTATTTGCGCGCCCTGCCTTTTTTTGAGCTATGGTGGTCTGATTTCTCCAGACCGGGGAAAGATCGGGCGCCCCGCAACAGTTTGACGTCGTCTGTGTGAAGGTGGTCCCAGAAGATCTGGCAAGTCTCAGCATCCTCCAGCTTGCAACAATGACAAAGGGAATCGTGCACGCTACCAGCCAACTGGCACTCAAAGAGCCTAGTGATCAAGCGTCCAACAACTCACTCACTCTACGGGACTTCCCAGAAGGTCACCATTCTCAGGACTACTCCAGCTTGAGCACGCTTAACTATAAAATTCATTCGCTTCTCATCACCAATTGAGCTGCACTCCCAGTCCAGAGACACATGAGAAGAGGGCAAAGACAAACATGCACCACGCAGGCACAACACAGTGTGGCACACACAGTGCACTCGCGTGCGCGCCATTTGCGCGCACGTAGCGTTAACACGTGCCCCGCGCTAGCGCGTGTAGCACTACGGTGCGATGTACACAACGCGATAGTACGCGTCAGCGACCATCGCCTCCGCCCGCCGCCTCCGCCGATGTCGGGGTCCTCTATCATGTCTGGCCGCCTCCTTCGCAGTCGGCCACCTCTAGTCGCGGCATCCTCCGGACACCTTGCCCAGGGGGGAGGAGCACTCTCGTCATTTTGGGAAAAATGGTGATCCATGTTATCAAAACGGAACAACGTCATTCGGCAGCAACAAAATGCTCCCCGACACAATTACCACCGTGACCCTCCAAAAATTATAAATAAACCTTCATGCTTCATTTGAAAGCAAACAACTCCAGAGGCAAGAAATAGCTCTGAGATTTTCAGGCGAGATCGTGGACTTAGGTCGATTTCCGCTCAGGAATCCTCTCCTCTCGCCTCCTTGCGCTCAGGCTCCGTCACTCCACAAGTCGCGTCAACCGCCTCCCGAGAGAGCTCCCATCAAGGCTCCGCATCAATGAGAACGCCCTCCAGAAGCTCTGTGGACTTTAAGAATTCTCGGCTGAACGCTTCCACCCAGGTTTCACGAGCTTAGCCAACACTCCAAGGCGGAGCGCTTCTATCGAGGCTCCGAGGACTTAGCCATTTTTCATCATTTCTGAGTAGCGGACTGTCTCCCTCTGAGATCAAAACAAACTCTGTAAAAACTCTAAGAAGATAGTGGATTTTGGCTCGGCACAGTTCAAACAACTTGATTTCTCACTCTTTCTGGGTTTTCCACATAAAAATGTCTCTTGTCATTTGTTGCGGTTCATTTTGACAATTTGAGCGCCCAGTCTGATTCTGAGCTAAGATAGTCTGATTTCTTCGGATCTGGAAAAGACCGGGCGACCAGTAACTGGTTGGCGTCGTTTGTAGGAAGGTTTTCCCAGAAGATTTGATAAGTCTCAGCATTCCTCCATCTCACAACAATGACAAAGGGAATCGCGCACGCTACCAGCGAACTGGCACTCAAAGAGCCTAGTGATCAAGCGTCCAACGACTCACTCGCCCGCTCAGTGCCACACCTCGAGGAAGTAATCACCGCACTAACATCATCAGTGGAAGATCACGTGCGTCAGATGGAAGAGCGACAGGCCCAAGCGCACACCTTGATAAGGGAAATGGGAGCTTGCCAGACCTCGGGAGCGCATCTCATGGAAAGCAGTCAAGCTGCATTACCCTCAGGGCACTGATCGCTCAGTAAAGTTGCATACGCCGCGTGCCCCACAAAGGTCGGTCGCTATTTATTTCCCCTTCATGCAACCAAGGTAGGAATAAGGATAACAAAATGAACCTTCATTGGTCTTATAAGATGCGGAGAAGACTTTTTTCTGGACATTGGAGTTCATTGGAAGAGTAAAGTGGAGGTGGGGCGATTACGTGCGAGGGGATGGGATGATTGTTGAACAGAAAGTCAAAACGGTGGAATCATTTGTGATGGAGAGAAGCGCGCAAAGGAAGCCGACATATTTAGGTTTGAGGATTTCCAGCTTCCCCACACACTAATGCTGCCTCACTTCCTCCCTGGCCCGAGATATCTTCTCTGTTGGTGAAACATCCTTACATTTTCAAAATCTTTAGAATGATAAAGAGTTTATATAACATCCTTACATTTAAAACATCTCTGATAACTATTCCGAAAAAAGTTTACCAGCGTCAATCGTCGCCTGAGTTACGATTCAAGACATATAGTTAATACTATATACTAGCAGTCAAGCATGAAATTCAGTGTATATGAGAGACCATACTTGACCACCTCTCGATGCCTCTTGTGTGATGTTCATTTTTGACATGCACGTTATAAGCGACATTGAATGGCCTATTTGTATAGTCGATGTTGCATTTTATGCAAGAGAGAACCGTGCACAAAGTCCCCAGTATTATATAAAAAGTGGCCATTTTGTGGGCATGAACACCACATTTCACTTCAATGTTTTCATTCACTACCAATTGCTTATGCGTTCGACAAAAAATGGCATCCACAACGCTCAAGGTTCGATTTTTTTTTTAACATTTTTTGGTAACTCACCCATTTGAATTTTATCTACTATGACTTGTTTGGACAGCTCTGGCGGATTGAAAAGCTGTTGTAGGATAGAGCTGTTTTAAAATAGATTTTGGGGAGCAGTTTTGAAAAGCTGCAGAGTGTTTGGGTATTCTGTGCAGAAGTGCGCGCGGAATCGCCCGAGGAAGAACGTCGGGGGCTCGAATCGCCGGAGGAAGGCCGTCAGGGGCTCGAATCGCCGGAGGAAGGCCGTCCAACCTCTAAGCATGTTCAAACTGAATAAACCATAGATTTCCAAAATCTGTGAGAGAGAAAGCTATTTTGCAAGAGCAGAAGCTGCGGGGGCGGGAGATTTTGAAAAGCTGCCAAAACAGCTCCAGATTTTTGAAAAGCTCTTCACAGGGAGCTGTCCCAAACACATATAAAGCAGCTCTGGCGGCTGGAATAGAGATTTTCCAGCCGCCAGAGCTGCGCCAAACAGACCCTATGTTTATATTCTTTTTTATCACCCCAATCATTTTTCTATGTTTGGCCTTATGAGTCAAATTGTCATCATTTTGTATTGTAATCACAAAACAAGACCTTTTGCAATAAATATTAAGTGACTAATTTGCCAACTCCTTCATAGGAAAGCTCATGCAAATTGTAAAATGAATTCCCAAATCAAGAACATTAGCTTGTGTCAAATTGTCTTTTCGAGCCACATGAATTGGTTCTACAATAACACACAAAAAACTAGGAAAAAATTCAAACATTTCATGCTCAAACAAATAACAAATTGCAAGATCCAAATGAGGGTAAAATTTCTTAAGATTGAGGACCAATTGAGTTGGAGGTTTCCAATAATGGTTGGGAGTTGATGGAGCCACATTGAGGTAGAGGCGACCGGATCCGGACAGCATGACCGGATCAGGCGAGCCGACATATACAGTGTTTGGAAGAAACGGAAAATTTTTGGCTCCGTGTTCCGGACGCTGTCCGGGACAATGAAATACATGAAAACATTGGGGCCCCGTTGCACAGGTTTACTATGCACCGCTTAACCCCACTAAAGCATGTGATTCCTTGTATTTCATTGGTCCCGGACGCCAGTTAGCGTTCCGGACCCGGACGTAAAATTTTCCCGAGAAAAAAGGGTGTTGTCCCTGTCTATGATTGAAAAGGAGGGCATCGGGGGTGGGGGGATTTGAGAAAGTTTCATGAGTTGGCGTGCAATTGTTAAGAAGATTGGAAATTACCGTGGTCTGAGCGATGTCTTCAAGGGGGCCTTCGAGGCGGGAGAACTTATCAAGAGGATTTTTGATATTAGGTCTAGGGTTGACAATAGGGCAAACTAACCCAAGTGGATCCCCTGGAGTTTGTACGGACAATTTCAGGTGGAGTTCGATCCATCCGCGCGTTAGATTGAAATCCAACGCGCGAGACTTCCGTTTTTTAATAATTTTATTACTTTCTACTGTTCATTTTTTGTCTTTTAGCACATGGATTCATCTCGCCGTAGGATTGACGAGATAAATCGCTCTCGCGCGTTGTATCGAACTTCATCCTGAAGTTCTCTGTACGAACTGCAGGCGATCTGGATCCCTTTAACATTAAGTGCCCTTTTAAAAGTACAAAACCTTATAAATGCCATTTAATCCCACACATGTAATTGGGTTTTGGGCACTTAACACCCTCCAATTGAGGGTGTGTGACACATTGCACCCTCATATTGAATCTTTGACACTTTGCACTCTCTAAAACCCCAAATGCACCCTAATTTTATTAAAATCATTTATTTTAAAACCTCAAATGCACCCTTTAAAACACCAAAATCCAATTGGAGGGTGCAAAATACCAAAATTTTAAACCTACGGTGCAATGTGTCAAACACCCTCACTTGAAGGGTGTTAAGTGCCAAAATTCCCATGTAATTTCGTCGAAGTTTATGTCCATTCTTCTTTCTCTTATATAAAAGCTAACAAACACTATTTAACTCCCAACATTCCGTCTCGGATTCGAAATGCAGAAAAGATTTCTCCATTGGCCATGGCCACTCATTCAATCCAGCCTTATCTCTTCTCCTTCATTCTTGTCCTCAGTCTCTCAACGCTCGGCCTCTCGTCGCCGTCTTCAGCCGTCGGAATCTTCCCTCCGACTTGCAAACGCATCGAGTGCCCAGCCTTCGACGTGATCGACAAGGGCAACGGGTATGAGATCCGCCGCTACAACTCGACGCCATGGGTATCCACGTCGCAGATCAATAACATTTCCTTTGTTGGAGCCACGAGGGAAGGATTTCTGCAGTAAGTGATTCCCCACCCACTTATTCCACCACGTTTTTTGAAATAAGTGATTTTTTTCAGTGAGGAATTTTGTCATACAAGTTGTGAGCATGAACATTTGTACCCTATTTTCATATGCTTAATAGCAGCTGCACTTATTTCTTCTATGAGTTGCAATTCTTTCCTCAGATATAGCGTAAGTATAGATATCTGTTATGTGTTTACTTAGTCACAATGTTAGATCGAACAAAAACTTACTTTAGTTTTGCTGAAAGATTGGCTGAACTGAGAGAGGAAAATCAATGAATTGCTGTGGTTCTCTCTTTGTACTTGTCAAATTGTGTTCATAAACTTCAGTTTAGAATAGTCTCATTAACGACTGCAAGGGCGTATGCATATAATTTTAGTGGTTGTTATGTCCACAATTTTGTTAGAAGATAAAGGCTGGCATTTTTTCTCCGGTGAGTTTGGACAAAAACGCCACTATCATAGAATGTATGTTCACCACCAAGAAAAGAAAACTAGTTTTGAACATAAAAGTGAATGAAGTTCCTTAGGTGAGGTCGGACGTTCACGAACAACGGTTTATAACCACTGCGTTCATGACCACCACCATCATGCCAAACGAAGCCAGTGTGTTACTTGACTGTGATAGATTTAAGTATAGTGATGCTATTATGAATATGAAGATACAACTTCTGAAGTTAAAGCGGAAAATTTTAAATGAACAAGTTCTCACGAGTATTGTGATAAAAGATGGAAATTTATAGATAAACTATATAAAGCCGTCATTAGGTTACCAATGGTATATGTATTTGAGGTTGTGTCATAAGAAATTTTCTGATATCTAAATTTATCTTAGTAAAATTCGGAATGCTCTTGAAAGGATGATTAAGGAACAACGATATTTAGGTGAGTGATTTGTGTGACATCTGTCAAGGAAGAGGAATTGAAAATAGACTGACAATGATGTACAACCCCGTGTTCTCCGAGTGGGTCCGCCAAGGCAGGCGAGCGGACCAAGGCGCCCGGCCCGCACCAGAACAATGTGCTGGTAGGCAGCAGGTGGCGAGCTCGCTCCCGCCCAAGTTAGGCGAGTGAGCCGCGCGAGCTGGCCCCTTCCCCTAGCCCACTCGCCGTTCGTCGAGCAGAGTTTGGGGCCCGCCATTCGTCGACCAGAGTTCTAAGTTGAGCTTGTCGAGTCCAGGCCGGCAAGCCTCCCTCCGGGGGCTCCCATGGTTACGTTTCTAAGTCTGGCCGTCAGCCCGCTCTCCTACAGGCGACCTGGCCGCCAGCCCGCCTCGGCACGGGCATTGGCGGGTCGCGGTGGCCTGGCTCGCGCTCGCGCAAGAGGCAGGCGAGCTGCGGGAGCCGGGTCGCACCTGCCCCATGCGAGAAGAGAGCAGCGGTGAGCTGACCTCCATATCCCAGGGACAGGTCCAGTGGGGCCCAGAGGTGAAATTACCTGGATGCTCTTCTCATGGGTGCGAATAGCTTGTCAGAACAGCGGAGTTACGCTGTTGGCAGACCAAGTTGGACTGCACATAGCCGTTCAGAACAGCGGAGGTTAGATATAGGTAGGCCGTTTTCAGAATTTTATAAATAAGACCCAAGGGATACCTCAGAAAGCAGACTTTCATTCTCACTTACTCCTTAGTCTTTTAGCGCTTTCTGAGGTAGACTTAACTCGGTTTTTGGCTAAGGAGGGGAAGCGCTCTAAGATCTTCCGGGTGTGTGGTGGGTCCTCCTCGCCGATCCCTTGGGTCCTGTTCACTTTGTTTCCTTTGTTGTTTTGTTCGCAGGAGCGAAGTAGGTGCGCGATCACCCCTTTCCCCAAGGGTGAACTCCACAAGAGACCGATTTTCGGTTTCAATAAATGAAATGAGAATTCTTAAAGTCAAACCAAAATAGTTGGGATTTATGACCAATAATGATTGTATTATTGAAAATTTGAAGGATTTGACCCTCATTCATAAGAAAGTTAATTTCCTCATTAATATGAATACTTAAATTCCTCATTCATGTGAAAGCTTAAATTCTCAAAATGAAAATGGCGTTTACTATTGATTTATTTGCCCAATTGTTTCCTTCCCAGGTGGTTTATGCAATTTATGATACTTATAGTTTAGTGTCTTGTTTCATAGCTGAGCAAGATTAAAGAGGAGGTGATTGTCACTCTGAGGTGTGTGGGGTTTTACTGTGCTTTGAATTCTTATTGTGTTATAAAACTTGGATTTGAGGAGTAAGATTGATAGATGTGGAGATATCTCAATGGAGGTTTTTTAAATATTTTGATAAAAAATTGCAGTGATTGATGTCGTGCTCGTGGTGAGGGAAAGCCCAACCTGCATTTCTTAAGCAATATCAACTCAAACCAAGTTAGATTGTCATCGAAAGTGACTAATTTCAAGGCATTTTTGACTTTATTAGAGACATGTTGAAGTTGGTGACCGGGCGGTAGCTTGGCGGATATGAAAATATGTTTAGCCGGCTTGTTAGCGGTATAACTGAGCATCATCTTTCTCTCTGGTGGTAGCCGTGCGGTTAGCCCGTTGTTTAACCGCGCGGCTGTGCGTTTTGTGTGTCAGTCCTGTAAATTTTTAGTCATATTATTTGTATTTCATCTCTCCCTCGATTCATAAAGGGAGGACATACCTTTGTAGAGCAACATAGCGAAAGAGTGGGAAGGAGAGAGAACTCTATCTACATGTTTGAAACAATAGAGGATGTGAGTCTGCGGTAGGGAGACACTGAGATGGGAAGAGAGCACATAGAGAGAGAAAGCATATAAATCAATTACATGGTTTCATAGTATTTTCAATCTCTTTAGTTCTCGTGTGGTTGCTCATGAATAGAGATCCATGTTATGAACCGCTGCGATGGAGTTTCTATCTTCGCTGGTTTGTATGTGCTTGAAAATAAAATAACCACTTGTGCTTAGGATCGTGGCCCTTCTTGCGCTGGTGTGCTGTCAGAAGGTTTGTAGAGTTTGAGTTCAAATGAGTGTCTAATACTTTATCCACCCAAATAATATTTTTAGCAAATTATATGTTTTTATAAAACATAATATCTAATTTTAAGCAATCAAATGAACATCTACTACTAGTAAAAAAGTTCTAGTTCAAGTTACATATATGCACAATTACATTCTCCATACATCCATTTCCCCGTCTTCTTCGTCATACTAGGTTAAAAGGAAACTCTCATTTGAGGCCTGTCACTCGCGGATGCACACCGCTCCTCCTTCCCTCAAAAAATGACATTTCATTTTCCCCCCTCGATATTGCTTGCTTCAAGATGGGTAGAAAAAATTTTAATTGAGAGGTAGATCGCCTCCGAACATATAGACGTCCTTCTATCTCATGGGAAAACGCCAAAAACTATCATTGAAGAGGATTGATTCCTTCCAGTAATGACATTGTTGAAGTGAGTAACGTCCCTTCGGTCTTGCTCTACAACCTCAATCTTTTCGCTCCTATGCTATCTGTAGCCTGTAGGGAGGGATAATTTTGAGACACCTGAGGGAAGAGAGAAGTACACTTTCTCAATCTCTTTTATTTCAAAAAATGAGGGTTAAGATGATGTCTAAAATCAATTTACCCAACTCCTCTCCTCTTCTCCCAATTCTCCTGCCGTTCCCTTCGTTCCCTCGCCTCCTATCATCCTCAGATCCCCTCCTCTCCCTCCACCTCTCTCTCTCCCTTCTCCACCACCCTCTCCCTCATCTCCGCCAAGCTTCAGTTATCTTCGCGAACGCCATGCTGCTGTTGTTTCCTAAAATGCCAGGCCACACCCCGCTTTGATCATCTTTAATGTCAGGTATATGCCTTGAATTTGGCCAAAATCTTATCTATGAATTGTATTATGAAGCAGTAGAACAATTGTCTTCAAGTGTGACCCATAATCGTCGAGCCGAGAATAGTGCATTGCCGATCATCGACATGTTTCTGTGGTTGTTCTTGCTGTGTAGTTGCGATATTATTCTCACTGGCGATATGAAGGTAGCCCTGAAAAGCTTCTTCGCCAAATCTGATCACAAAAGATAAGGCTCTCCAAAATTTGAAATCTCTCGAAGCCCGACTCTTTAGTTCTCATGAGTGTAAGTATGCCCTGATCTTTTAAAAAGAGGATGACTGAAATTTCCGATGCCCCAGATAAAGACTAAACCTGGACAGAGGATTCGTCTTTAGATAGCGCGGTACCAGGCGTGGTTGGTAAGCTCATATATCTCACAGTGACCAGGCCTTATTTCCTATGCTGTGGGCATAAGGTGAGTCAATTTGCAAGCACCTAGATGTCATCTAAATTGCCTTGCGGATCTTGGAGTATATCAAAGCAGCGCCTGGGAAAATTACTTTTTCAGAGAATGGTCTCTGAGGATGAAGCATACTCAGATGATTAAGGAACAATTAGATTTTGGCGAGTAATTTGTGTGACATCTGTGAGCAAGGACGAGCAAGTGAAAAAATGCAGACTGATAACGAAGTATGAATCGAATTCTGAGTTAATTCAAACTGCGGGCTCTCAAATTGCTGATTTAGGAGATGTCTACAACCATCCTCTACCTATGTTCTGTGATAATCATATACATCTCTAAAAATCCGGATTCCAAAAGAACAAAGCACATTGAGGTCGACTGTCATTTCATTCGTGAAGAGATTGAACAAATTTGGATATGACCCTCATTCATACAAGCTGGGCAATCGAGTCCAGCTAGGGGGATTTGAAGTTGGTGACCGGGCGGTCATTGGCGGTTTGTCTCATTGGAGACGGGCGGTCTAGCGGTCTAACTGGCAGGTGGTAGCTGCGGTAAATTGTGCCTGTATAATCCGCTTAGTTCATATCTCTTATTTGATTCTCTCTTCTCTCCTCCATTCTATATAAGAGGGCAAGTAATAGATATCATAAGTTCAATCAAAACTGAAAAACAGAGACATGTTTTTGTAGCTTTATAAAATATGTTTAATTGTTATATAAGAGCATATTGATTTTTATTTTTTTGGTCCCAATATGTTTCATGCATCATCCCTACGACATAAAAAATACACTGAGAGCAACATAGCACGTATGAAAAATAGAGGGATGGAGCGGGGTAGGGAGACACTGATGGGAAGAGAGCACATAGAGAGAGAAAGCATTAAATCAATTATCATGGTTTCACAATCTTTTATAGAATAGAGATCCATATGAAAATGGAAATTTTATCTTGCTTTTTATGTGCGAAAATGGAGTTTTCGAGAAGGTTTGGGTTTGAGTTCAAATGATTCTAACTTTATCCACCCAAATAATATTTTTAGAAATTATATGTTTTTATAAACATAATATCTAATTTTAAGCAATCAAATGAACATCTTACTAGTAAAAAAGTTCTATTGTCACTTACTTATACATCCATTTATACTAGGTTAGGAAACTGTGTCACTCGCGGATGCACAACAAAAAATGGTATTGCTTGCTTCAGATGGAGAAAAAATTTTAATTGCTTTGAAGAGGATTGATTCCTGATTGTGAAGTGAGTAACGTCCCTTCGGTCTTGCTCTACAACCTCAATCTTTTATGCTATCTGAGCCTGTAGGGAGGGATAATTTTGAGACACCTGAGGGAAGAGAGAAGTAACTTTCTCAATCTCTTTTATTTCAAAAAATGAGGTTGATGAGTCTAAAATCAATTTACCCCAAAAATCATCCTCAGTTCAGTTATCTTCGAACGCCAGATGCCAGGTCATCTTTAATGTCAGGTATATGGAATCCAAATCTTTTTAATATTTAATAGAACAATTGTCTTCAAGTGTGAAATTGGGCGTTGCTATCGATATTATTAATATGAAGGTAGAACTTCTAAAATTAAGCTGACCATGAGTGTTATGTGATAAAAAGATGGAAATTTATAGATAAACATACAGAGGCGTTTTGGCTACCAATGGTATATATATTTGAGGTTGTGTCATAAGAAATTTGCTGATATCCTTAGCACTCTTCAATTAGATTTTGGCCTCTGTCAAGGACGAGCAAGTGAAAAAATAGACTGATAACGAAATCTTTAATTCAAACCGTTGCTGGGAGATATGACCGATAATTATTGGATAATTGACGCCTCATTCATATGAAAGCTTATTCCTCATTCATGAGAAAGCATAAGTTCTCAAACTGAAAATGGGGTTTGCTATTGATTTATTTGGCCCAATTGTTTCCCTCCCACGTTTTATGCAGTTTACACACTTATAGTTTAGTGTCTTGTTTCGTGGCTGGGTAAGATTAAAGAGGAGGTGATTGTCACTCTGAGGTGCGTGTGGTCTTTCTGTGCTTTGAATTCTGATTGTGTTAGGATCAAAGGAGGTCTTTTTTAATATTTAATATAAAAATTGGGCGTTGCTATCCGCACCGCAGTATTCGCACCGCACTACGTGTATTTTTACGCTTTATTCATGCATGGAAAAGTGTTCAACACGAAAGTTGTAGATCTCGACGATATCTACAACTTTCGTGTTGAACACTTTTCCTAAAAATGTATGTACAAAGTGTATTTCCAAAAGTCGCGAAAACTGGACGTATTTCGCAAGTACGCCTTGTACATGCATTTTTAGGAAAAGTGTTCAACACGAAAGTTGTCGATCTCGTCGAAATCTACAACTTTCGTGTTGAACACTTTTCCTAAAAATACATGTAAAAGGCGTATTTCCAAAAGGCACAAGAAATTAGGAGAAAGTGCGGTGCGAATAGCCAAAACTGCGGTGCGGATAGCAGCGCCCTAAAAATTTCAGTGATTGATGTCGTGCTCGTGGTGAGGGCAAGCCGAACCTTCATTTCTTAAGCAATATCAACTCAACCTAAGTTAGTGTGCTGCCGAAAGTGACTAATTTCAAAGCATTTTTTTATTTTATTAGAGGCATGTTTATGTAGCTTTATAAAATATGTTTAATTGCTATATAAGAGCTTGATCTTTTGCATTGTCTATGTGTTTTGGTGTCATACCACATGTTTTCATGTATCCTCCCTACGACATAAAAAAGACATTGAGAGCAAGAGAGCGGAAGAGTGGGAAAGAGAGAGAACATCGACAGTGTGAGAAATAGAGGTAGGGAGACACTGAGATGGTGAGAGAGCACATAGAGAGAGAAAGCATATTAAATCAATTAACATGGTTTCATAGTATCATCAATCTATTAAGGTCTCGTGTGGTTGCTCATGAATAGAGACCATGTTATGAAAATGTTGGTTTTACCTTCGCTGGTTTTGTGTGAAAATAAAATAACCGCTTTTGAGGAATTTTCGAGAAGGTTTGTAGAGTTTGAGTTCAAATGAGTGCCTAATTATATCCGTCCAAATAATTTTTTTAGCAAATTATATTGTTTTATAAAACATGATATCTAATTTTAAGCAATCAAATGAACATCTTACTCGTAAAAAATTTCTAGATCAAGTTACATATATGCACAATTACATTATACATCCATATATACTAAGTTAAAAGGGAACTCCCATTCGTGTCACTCGTGGATGATGCAAGCACAACAAAAAATGACATTTCATTTTTCCCCCTCGATGTTACCCGCTTCAAGATGGAGAAAAAATTTAATTGAGAGAGATTGTCGACATATAGATGGGAAAATGTCAGAAACTATCATTGAAGAAGATCGATTCCTTTCAGTAATGACATTGTTGAAGTGAGAACCCCCCGCCCCCCCTTCGGTCCTGCTCCACAACCTCAATCTCCTATGATATCTGTAGGGAGGGATGATTTTGAGACACCTAAGGGAAGAGAGAAGTACAATTTCTCGACATTTTTTATTTCAAAAATGAGATTAAGAAGATCTCTAAAATCAATTTACGTCAAAAATCATCCTCAGAAGTCAAGCTTTGGTTATCTTCGTCGCGGACGCAATGCAAAATGCCAGCTTTGATCATCTTTAATGTCAGGTATATCTCTTGAATCCAAAAGCTTATCTATGAATTGGATTATGAAGCTGTAGAACAATTGTAAGACCCCCCTCCCGGATCCCAAAACACGGCACGAAGGGGGTCTTATGCCCAGAACAGCCGCCTTGCGGTAGCATTAGCACACGGGCTAACATGTACCACAAGACGCATATTCTGCCGGCTGCAACCAATATCAATACGTATGTCAACCCAACCAAAATATAATAAAGAGAAGTCAAATCCACACCAAGTATATATGTGTCCAAAGTACATCAAAATAGAGAAACTAAAACATGTTTCTACAATATATCAGAGTACAACTAATAAACACCCAAAAGGGCTACATCAGAGTCGCCCAACACTCACATCAGTAACTGACGGTAGCGATGGTACCGTCCCTTCAGGCCCTGTCGTCCTGGCCTGGCTGTTCTGCTGCAAAGTCTACGGCTGCTCTACCTGCAGGGAGACCTCCTAAAATGGAAGACGTAGCAACCGTTAGTCAAAAAGACTAAGTGGCTTCACATCCGCTCCCCCGGCGACTCCTCGGCACCGGGTGGAGAAAAGAGCAAGGGTACAAAGTATAATAAATAGTATAACAGGTACAAGCAGGTGGTAATGGTTAGAGCTGTTACTTAAAATCGAAAATCACAAACAGAACCGGAACCGAACCGGAACCGCAGAGAACCAGACCGAACCGTTCGCAAATTATTCGGGTTCCGGTTTGAATTTTGGAACCGTGTGCAATATTGGTCAGGGTGTGGTTCTTACATTTTATTATCCGGACCGGAACCGGAACCAGAACCGTAACATTCACGTCTCAAGCGGTTTCAAGATTTTTAGACCCGATCCGAAGCGGACCGAAGTACAACCGAACCGCAACCCGTTTATTATTATTATTATATTATTATATTGTTATTATTATTATTATTATTATTATTATCATTTTATAATTTATCTGTAATATTTATACTTAATATCACGAGTGAAGCTGGTGCAGTTTGAACCCAAATCACAATCGCACTAAAGGGAGTCGATTTTGGACCGAACAAAACTTCACCGCATAAAAACCGCGTGGTATGATTTGACGTTGGTGCGGTTTGGAGTTAATTTTTGCAATTGCACTTTTAATTTTTATACAGTTATATGATCTACTTACAATTTTACTTACTTTTTTTGAAATATTTTATTTAAAAATATAGAAGATATATAACTACTATTTATTAGTAATCATGAAAGACAACTAATTGTAGTCGATTGTTACGGTTGAACATACCGATGAGACGTGCGCAAGCCAACTAGACGTTGTGGCAAGTCTACTCGCGTATAAAGCCGATGAATACTATCCCACTGATCATGGAAAAGACTGTCGAGAAGTGCGTAACATAATTATTTCTATTTCGATATTCTTTTGAGTTTTACTATTTGCAGCACGTTTTTATTTCATTCCGCCAAGTTTGATTTTGGTTTTAGTTGAAATCGATTGGAACCGGATAGAACCGCATGGAACCAGACCGAACCGTTAGTGGTCGGTTTGGTTTTATTCTTGTTGAACCGTAACCGGAACCGCAGACACGACGGTTCCAAAAATTAAGCTGGAACCGAAACCAGAACCGGAACCGATCAAACCAAATAAGGTTTTGGTTTTAATTTGAAGAACTGTTACCTTAGTGGTTCGGTTCATGATTTTAGTAGAACTGTAACCGAACCGGAACCGTGACAGCTCTAGTAATGGTACAATAAGATTAATAGCATTTTATTCTAGCAGTTCTATATAAACAATAACAAACCATCAAGTACAAGTAACTACAGCAGGAAAGTAACTTAACTATAAGGATGCTCATACAAGCTTATAAGTTAAGGATCGGTTTACATAAAGTAACTCATCGTATAGGAGTGCTCATACAAACTTATACGTTGAGGATCTTGTTGTGCAATGTTATGAAATTGTATGTATGCTATGAAATGACTCACCCATGATCACACACATGCAATCGCTATGCCGACATAGACGAGTAGTTCCCACTATTCGAGCAGGTAGCTAACCTCTCAGGCATCAACCGTCGTGGCCAGGCGGTGACAGTAGAGCGGGCATCTCTACTACTAGGCGGGTATCCACACTACTTCACCTAGGCCTCTGTATGCCTCAACGCTAAGAACACAACAGCGGAGCCCATGCGTACTATGGCCCAGCGGAGGTCTCGGGTAGGTGTGCACCGAGAACACAACCCCGAACTGGCCTTGTGTGACCCGGAAAGGGCCTCAGAAGAAAACACGAGGACACAACCCAACCGTTCACTTGGCACGGAAGGAGCCCCGGGACGTGAACACCGAGGACCAAGCCCACCCGCCCAAAGTCTAACTGTCAACTCCCGTCGGTGTGACGATCGGCGAGCCCGTAGACCTGCCACACTATCCTTAACCCGGGATTACGACACCGCGTGTCGACTCACACCGCATGCAATTCCACATCACCGTGACATGGAAGGAGCCTCGGAGAAAGCACGAGGACCAAGCCCAACCATCCGACTTTGTCTTATCTCAACGCAATCCCAACTAGTGACGGTCAACACCGCACTTACACCCTTCCACAATGCTACCCGTAGGGAGACGACACTCTAAGCATTGAACTACTAAATTCAATCCGTTGAACAGTTATTCACATGGCCATAGATTATCCTCCTATATGTCATTACAAATGATTTCAACACATTATAAACATGATGCGCATTTATATTATTCTACCAATTTCTATCAAATCATTTCGTTTAAGTACGCTTTGCTTCACAAATCACTTTCATGAGCTCCAATTATTAGACTTCATCAATTATAGAACTAAGATGAATATCATAAAAAAGTTCACCCAAACCACAAGTTAATTGCAACATTGAATCCACGAATCCAAATCCATGTTATACCAAACCCAGAATTTAAGTGCATGATAAATCTGGACAGCAACTTCGACCGGCGATTCCCGAAGCTACATGAATCCGGTGAAGGCGTGTAACACCTCGATGGAAAGGTCTTTCCATGGGTCACAACTTTCATGTTCAGACCACGGCCCAGATTCAATAGTATCTCATACTTGAAATCGGCTTCAAAGTCCGCTGCGTACAGAACACAATTTCTGCATGCAGGGTTTATCGGACGTCATTTTCGTTCAGACTTTCCCGTGGCTACAGACTTCGCCTGAAGTCGTGCAACCACTCATTGGAAAGGTATTTTCAAGGGCTTCAACTTTTGTGTTTAGTCGAAAGCACAGATCTGGTCATATCACATCTGAAAATGGCCAAGAAGATCGCTGCGCGCAGAACACAGATTTTGCGCGCATCTTAAAGCGGAATGAACGGCATCGGTTCATCTTCCTCCTCAAGTTGGTCTTCCAAAATCACACCAGAAATTCCTCCTCTCTTATTCACCCTCATGAGGCCATGATTCTTCACGAAACCATCTCCCATTTTCACATAGAAGGTTGGAGAGGTTGAAGACACAACTAGCCTTAGAGCACAAGCCCTAGGACGGCCTATTCCTAGAGAAATCACCATCTCGCTAGTCTAGACTCTTTTGAGTCGACATCTCACCTAGATATCTACAGATCTAGCACCAAGGGAGAGGGGAGGAAGCTCACCTCATTTACGGCGTTTCCACTATTTCCGGCCATGGATCATGTAACTCTTCTCGGCGGCATCTTCTCCTTCACGGCGGCGGCGGATCTTCTCCTCCAAGACTTGCTCCAGTAGTTTTCCCTCTCTACAGAAGTTTCTCTCAGGAAAAATGGCTGGAATGAGGAGTGAAAACGGCTAGAGTTTTCACAACCCTTATATATGAAAAGTGACACGGGTAGGGACACGCCCGTGTCCTTACCCGTGTCCTGCTTCGGGCGAACCGTCAACGACGGTTTTAGTGTCGGTTCAACACTCGACACGGGTAGGGACACGCCCGTGTCCCGACCCATGTCCACATGACACGACCGTGTTCCATGGCCGTGCCCTTCTCTGGACACGTCTCGACGAACTCAACTCGACACACACGGGTAGGGACACGTCCGTGTCTCTACCCGTACCATACACTTCGTCGATCTCGACACGCTTCGTCGAGTTCAACTCGACACACACGGGTAGGGACACGCCCGTGTCGCTACCCGTGTCACTGCACAGGATACACTTCGTCGATCTCGACACGCTTCGTCGATCTCGACACACACACGGGTAGGGACACGCCCGTGTCTCTACCCGTGTCACTTCACAGGATACACCTCATCGATCTCGACACGCTTCGTCGAGTTCAACTCGACACACACACGGGTAGGGACACGCCCGTGTCACTACCCGTGTCACTTCACACGGGTAGTAACATGCCCGTGTCACTACCCGTGTCACTTCACACGGGTAGTAACACGCCCATGTCACTACCCGTGTCCTTCTCTGGACATACTCGAGTCGTCGACTCGAGAGCTGGCCTCTCCCACACGGGTAAGGACACGCCCGTGTCTCTACCCGTGTCCTATTCTATACTGATTTCTCCTCCTATTTACAAGTGCAGCTCAGTTACCAGCACACCTCTGAACCCAAGTCAGCTCTCCTGACTCAAAAACGCGCACGAGGGGCCTAGTGCGAATCGGGACGTTACAACAATTTTCTTCAAGTCTGACCCAGAATCGTCGAGCGGAGAATAATGCATTGATGATCGTCGACATGTTTCTGTATCGGCATATCCAGTCAACTCATTCTTAGTTCTTATTCTTAGTTCTTTCTTAGTCGCTTCTTAGTTCTTAGGTTATTCTTAGTTCTTTCTTAGTTGCTTCTTAGTTCTTAGGTTATTTTTAGTTCTTTCTTGGTTGCTTCTTAGTTCTTAGGTTATTCTTAGTTCTTTCTTAGTTGATTCTTAGTTCTTAGGTTATTCTTAGTTCTTTATTAGTTGCTTCTTAGTTCTTAGGTTATTCTTAGTTCTTTCTTAGTTGCTTCTTAGTTCTTAGGCTATTCTTAGTTCATTCGGGTGCAAAACATAAAATTGAGAATGTTTGATATATTGATAGTGTATGCTCAAATCATTTGTAAATTAACCAAACACTCTTTGTCTCTATAAATTATGAGAAAAGGAAGTAGTAATGCTAGGAGACGGGGAAATAGAAAAGATAGAAGGGAAGAGAACCATAAAAGTAAAACTAAGACCAGGAATGAGAAATACCTGCATGATGTGCAATACATTTCTGGACTTGCTCAGAACTTATTTACTGTTGGACAAGTAGTTTAGAAGGGCGGCAAAATCATATTTTATGAAGGCAAATGATGCATTTACAATAAAGGGACCAGTCACCTGCTCTTTGTTATTGAAATGACATCAAATAAATTTTTTCCAATTTGTTTTGCTCCTGCTGACCATTAAAACTTAAGGGCAAATTTTATCGTACTGCAATTAGACCAGTGATGATCTATGGTTCTGAGTGTTGGGCAGTGAATTGTGTACCTGAGCAAAAAATGGGAATTACAGAGATGAGAATGCTTAGGTAGATGTGTGGACACGCGAGACTGGATTAAATTGGGAATGAATATATCAGGGATAAGACATGAGTAACTCCAATTGCATAGAAGATGCGAGAAACTCGACTAAGATGGTTTGGACGCGTACAAAGGAGACCATTAAAGGAACCTGTTAGGCATTGTGAGAGGCTAGTCACTAGGCATGTTAACCGAATTAGGAGTAGACCAATAAAGACTTGGAATGAAACTATAAGGAAAGACATGATGTACTTAGGCATTAGTGAGATTATGACAAAAGATAGGGCACAATGGCGACAAAGGATCCATATAGCCGACCCCACTATAGTGGGATAAAGGCTTGAGTGTTGTTGTTGTTTGTTGTTTGCTCCTACTGAATCACATGTGCACATATGCAAGGAGGCAAATAATACAATGCTACTGCTGATTGAGATCGCCGGCTCGCGCACATGTACTCCTGCAGGAGACGGTGATTTGCTACCCGCTCGAGCGATTCGAGTCCACGGATATGTCCAGACAATCGTTCCGAGTCTCATATATTATTTTATTTGTTGTGAGTTGTATTTGACACCTGAACGACTCGGACAATATGAGCCGTCCAATTTGGATGTCCTATTTCAATTATGTTTTTTTTAAAGCATGCAGGGCTGGCTGAAGGGGCATCGTGGGTTTGATTCCTCTTTTGGAAAACCACCGGTCTTATTCCCTCTTGGTGCGACGCCGAGAGGTCTCCTTGGTTTACTCCAAGGCCTTCCATTCCCTCTTGTTTTCCCCTCTTCCTTCCGCCAACAGACTGCCTCCTGTTTTTTTGCCTGGACCGCCCAGATTCAACAACAACCACCCATTTCCTGCCTTGGTTGCCCGTTTCCCGCCTTTGCCGCCCAAATCCTGCAACTATTGTAAGCCCTACCTCCAAATCCAGCCACTCCAACCTTGTCGTGCCTTCCCCTCCTCCCCTCGCCACTTGTCCCACTACAGCTTCTGTAAACTGCCACTCCTACACAACACTCTTCATCCACGCCAATTGGATTGCTCATATTCCGACTCATTGCAGCTCTCCAGCTGCCCGAAATCACCTTTGCTTCTTCATTCTGCCCCCGCCTGCATGTGTAAGTCATTAATTTGGAATTTTGTTTTCTAACATTGTGTATTCGAACTATATTATGTTGAATGTGACATTATATGTTCTGTTATTGTGAGATCTTTGGATTTGCAGAACTTATTTTGCGCACACTTGAAAGTACTTTCTGCCTCTATCATTTTGTGAATTAAAATTTGCTTTTCCAAAATTATATTCTGTGCACAAATGTGTCTCTGAATAGGTTTTACATTGATTAACTATTTATTGCTAATTGATTTGTACTGCTCCTTGCATTTGCCTAGTTTGCCTAGTGTCACATCCCATTTAGGAGTGCATTTTGGGATACTCATGTCATTGTCAACCTACACTGCATCAATGGCACAGGCCCTATAAGCATTTAAAATATTGGCGATCTGAGGAAATAAGCAAGAGGGAGGTTTTATTTGGATCACACACAGATAAGAGAATCCGGCAAAGTTTGTGTAATATTCGGTTTTTTGTTGTGCTGTATTCATCATTGTTTGATGGCTGCCTTTTATTCGGTCATTCCACACATGTAACCCAAGCAAAATAAGATAATTCATCTGTGAGCAAATCATGAAGTGACCTTTTTTTCGGTCATTCCACACATGTAACCCAAGCAAAATAAGATAACTCATCTGTGAGCAAATCATGAAGTGACGAGAATCAAGCCACATTGTGCTACTTATAGCATTAAGCTCCAAGTGAGCTATGTTATGGAGCAACAAGTGTTGAATGTAAGTCCAAAACAGCTCAACAATGTGCCCAACCATAAATGATGTAACAAAATTAGGATAGCGGTATCGCCTGACGGATCGGGAGGATATGCGACACCTACTAGAAAGTGGCAACTAGTGAAAGGTATCGGGGGTACGATTGTAAGAAAAATAATTAGAAAGGATGTGATGTGATTTGGCTTTTAGTGGGGGCAGCGGTGGGTCTAAATAAAAGAAGTGAAGACAAGGAATAAATTGAGGGGTGCCCTGTGGGAAAGAAAAATGTATGGCTTGGAAAAAGGTGCAGCTCGATGTACAGTTGGATGGAATGTGGAGGTAGGGCGTCGAATGTGATAGGAGGCGGAGGCGTGGGTTGTGATCGTTGCTGTAGGGAAGCCTCCTCGAGTCCTCGCGGAAGCGGAGGTCGGGAGACAGCGCTGATTGAGAAGGTGGCGACGCCAGCACTGGAAGTGGAGTATCGTTGTTGCGGAACGGTTGGTGGCCTCGACGCTGAGCGACTTGCCCTGTCGAAGGCATCGACGGTCTGACGAGTGACTCTGGAAGCTGGAGCGTTCTCGGTCCGCTGGCTTTGTCGACGGCATCGTCGAGTGGCATGAATTTGTCCAGACGTTCCAGATCCTGGCGGTTGGCTGGAACCTTGTCGTGGTCGCAACTGGACGAAGAAACATGAACGGATGTAGTTGTTTATTGTAGAAACTTCAGCGGGCCTGCGTTCCGGTTTGTCAGCGACGATAAACCGGAGGAATATTCTGCCGATTTGGTGGTCTATAATCTGAGAGGATATGGCGGAGAACAGTCCCAACAAGCCACGAGACACTGGTGGGTCGTGTGGACGGATGCAAGGATGCTTGCCTGGTCGTCGAGGCGGCGTTCGACGGCGTTGATACGGGTGTCTACAGTGACACAGTCCCCAACGGCTTGGAACAAGCGGACGGGGGCGGCAGGTCAAACCATTGTTATGAGTAACGAAGATGTCGAAACAAGACGAGCACAATATTAATTAATTGTAAGGAGCATACAATACAATCCGGAGCTAGCCACGACCATGATCAAGGATGTTGGGTCCTCCTAGATCCTTCTCTCCAAAGAGAGCCCAAAATACTAAAACCTTCCTGATACCTAAACACCTAAACCCCTCCCCTTTATATAGATGAGGAAGGGTAGCCATACAAAGAAATACAAATTCATTTAAGTAATTAATTAAATTAATTAATATTAATCAAATACTTAATAAAAGTTAATTACAAGAAATAATCACGACGGTTTTCAAATGCGCACTGTGGTGGTTCCGGCGAGGAGGGGCTCCTCCGACAAATGTGTGAGATAACATTCGCCCACCCGTGAGTTCGTCTATTATGACTTCACCTTTGTCTGCACCGATCGCACCGAATTCATCTACACGCGAGTTGAGGACCGAGAGCATTACTGAGATGGTATCACATGAGTATGTGTACGTCCCCTCTTCAGACGGTCCTGTGTGCCGATACTTGAAACATTGGCGAGGGCGACCCTTCACCGATGACACTTGGATCGTTTTTCGGAACTTGACTGACTTCCCCCTGGACTTCGACTACAGTGTAATCGTCTCCATTCATCGGAGATGAAGACCTTTCAGTCGAGGGAAGTTGATGAGGATTCATTAGAGTTGGATCGCCGTAATGTGGGACTTATGTTTGTGTACTCACGCAAGTGGACTTGATCAGATCGGCGATCCGACTCCACGGATGCGTCCGGCTCGTTGTTTACCTATTTTTCATATATTGTATCGCTATGTTTTTGTTTATTTCATGTAATCGGGCCCGCCACATCTCTGGGTAATCATAGTCATTGATGTTGGGATTCCTAGTATTGTTTTATTATAAATAGAGAGTGTGGGGGCTGCTAGTGGGTATTGCAGATTTTGGAGAAATTTATTCTCGGAATCCGGCGATCTTCTCACGGCGACGACTCTGTGAGGTCGTAGGTGTCGACTCCGTGAGACCGTAGGTGACGACTCCTAGGTGTTTTCCCACATCTCAAACGTTTCCCCTATCCTTTGTCTCCTTCTTTCCCCCTCCCAAGCCTCAACGGATCCCCCTACTCACACCCAAACCCTAGCCGCCCAACCTAAACCGCAGCAACCAATGTTTTCCCCATTCCCCTCCCTGTTTTTCATCCCCCTGTTTGCCTCCCTCCAGCAAACCACTTCCAACCGTCATACTACACTTGTTGCCGCTATAGCCATGTTGTTTCACCTCTACCAGCCACTCCACATCAACCCCCCACCATTCCCCCCTGTTGCAGAGCTCTACCCTTCCCAGGAAAACTGTCCGACCTAGTTCCACAATAGTCGACCCCTTCCCAGCCCCACTCCTCTCAGATCTAGCCCCCTCCTCTTAGATCTAGTCCACCGACCACTATATTTTTAGATCTTCAGCCACTGTCACAACATTCGTCAACAAATCTACCCTCCCACGGCAGCCACGTACTTTGTAAGTTTATTTCGTTGTATTGTTTTCTAAGCTAAAATATGGTGTTGTGAATTCTAATTTGCATGGATATATAGTATTGTGGAATATTGTTCTAGATTTGCTTGTGAACTGTAGGAAGGAATCATTTGCCGCGTGCTTGGCTTTGGTTCTTCCCGTGGAGGAAAGACATTGCTTACTAGCCCGAAAGAAAATTGCTTTCACATGTAATTGTGTGTGTTTAATGTTTATTGCTATTTTTTATTATGGTCTTTGTTCTTTGCATGGTCGCATCAAACTTAGTGTTAATGTCGTAGGGTAAACATCTTACCACCCACTAGGATTGCATTGTAGTTTCACACCACACACCCTACCCTACATTACTTAGTCTTTGTAATAAATTAAACTTAGAATGGTTTTCTGTCTGTAAGGAATTGAATTTGTAAAGGGGACAATTGCAATATAGTATTGTTTGTATAGAGGAATTCTTAGGGATTACCTTTTATTGAATGACCATGCAAAGTTGCGAATATAAAAATTTCTTGAGACCTACACAGCAGAAAATATGATTACCATTAGCATAGTAACATTAACATCCTTTCAATTACAAAGACATTAAATTTTACCCAAAGATCTAAGTAAATATTTCTTGAAGTTTCAAAATATCCCATACTTCATTTGAATCGGCAGTAACGCCGAATCGCTGATTTTATTATAATGATTTTGGAATAATTATCCTGTCATTCCCTGTGAAGTTGTGTAATTACTCTCCCCTTTTTGAAGTTATCAAGGCTTTCTTCTAAGTTTATATTATTAACTTATTACTATTAATTACCTTGTTAGAAAAGTCCATGTAAAAGGCCGTGTTTGTGGCCCATTTAGTCTTTTATTGTTTCTCTTTATACATTAGTCTCACATCTCGTATAGGGGACTCGTCTCTCTTTCTCTTTCATATATATATATATATATATATATATATATATATATATATATATATATATATATATATATATATATATATGTATGTATGTATTCATACATAGTATTTGACAACGAATACGTATAGACAAGGTTCAGCTTTTCTCTGCATGGTATCAGTGCGACCGGACCTACCTACGGTTTCGGGCGGACACGTCGATTTCTCACCGCCCAGCTTCTGCGGTTACTCCCTTGCTATCCACCCCTTTTGTCTAACTGCCCCCCCCCCCTCTTGCGGTTACTCCCTTGTTATTCGCCCCTTCTGTCTACCCGACTTCTCTCCTCTCGTGGAACCACCACCCCCACTCCGCTTTTATAGTTTTCCTCTCGTGGAACCACCCCTCCCCCCTTCTCACGCGGTCTTCCCTCTTAGCCGCATTTCTCCTTTACTGTAGTCGTTGCTAGTCTGTTGCGGATCTCTCTTCTAGTCGCGGAGACCTCATCTCTCCTACTCGCGGCGGCCTTCTTGTCACTGGCCTCTCTTCTACTCGCGGCGACCTTATTGTTGTTGGCCTCTCTGCTGCGGATTTCTTGCCGCTGCGATCTCCACTGTCTTAAACCGCGGGCTCCTCTTCTAGCCATCATTGTCTTGTCACGCGGTCTGTCCCAGAGTCCCTCATGTTCTAACCTGCGGTCTGTCGCGCGACTTGCCTTTGTAGTTGCTCTTGTCGCTGCGGATTCTCCGTAGTCACTGTGCTCTTCCCCGCTTCCTGCCTCTCAAGCCTCACGAACTCTCCTTGTCTTCTCATCGCGTGCTTGTCTTGTCTCCACGATCTTTTTTAGTCGCCACGGTCTTGCCGACAACTCTAGTCACTGCTCCTCTTGACGCGCGCAGCCTTGCTGAACTATCTTGCCGCGCGGTCTAGACGCCTTTTGCTCTTGACCTTGCCGATCTCTCTAGTCGCGCGGTCTGGGCGCATTGTGCAACTTGTCCGGTGCTCCTGCTTTGCCATTGTGACATTGCCGCTTGTCTAGCCGCTGTCTTGTCGGTCTAGCCGCTGTCTTGCCGGTCTAGCCGATGTGGCTCCATGGGTCCTCAATTGATTCTTCAGAGCAACCCACACCTTCTCCTCCAGCCCGATTGCTCTCTACTCCGGAGCTACGTGATGAGTTGAGAATCACCACCATTTCCCTCACTGGGAAGAACTTCATTGAATGTGTGTATTCTGTCAAACGTGTTCTTCAATCTAAGGGCCTTCTGCAGCATCTCACTACGGATCCTCCTTCTCCACCCACCGATGACTGGCTTCGCCATAATGGACGTGTTCAAATGAGGCTCCTCAACTCCCTTGTTGATGAACCTTACCGCATGACCATGTATCATAAGACGGTCAAGGCAGTGTGGGATGAACTTCATTCTCTATACTCTGGCAAGGACAGTTTTTAGCACCTATATGACATCATCACAGATCTTCAGACTCTTGACGCGGGTGGTGCGGTTGACTTGACCTCCTTTGTTGCTCAGTCTAAGACACTGGCTGAGGCCTGGATCCGCCATCAGTCCCCTACTATGGATCTAGCTGCCCAGCGTGCTCAGAAGAAAGTCGTCTGTATAGTCATGATGATGGCTCGTGTTCCGCCTCATCTTCAAAGTGTTCGGGCTCAAATCCTCTCGTCAGCTGCTATCCCCTCACTCTCTGATGTGTGCTTCATGTTGCTCAAAGTATCACCACCTCCTGATACTACTGGACCCCCCTCGTCGGCCCTCCTTCAGCGAACTTTTGCGCCCTTACTACCTCTCCCTCCTCCTGCCCGTGGAGGGCGTTCAGGATTTCGAGGGAGGGGTCGTGGTGGCCGACCACGTCCGAAGTGTTCCTTCTGCGGAAAGGACGGACACCTTGAGGCGACCTGTTATCGCAAAAATGGTCTTCCTCCTCGTCCAGCTACGTCTGTTGCGGCCGACAGCACCTCTGCCACTCGTGCTGACCTTGAAGAAGTCTGCCTTCAACTCCAGCAACTTCACGGCATGCTCAGCCCCCGCCTGCCTCCGTTGCCTCAGCTGCCTCTATCTCCAATGAAGGTATCGCTTGTCTCTCCACTAGTCCACGCTGGATAGTGGATTCAGGTGCTACTCATCATATCACCTCGCTAAATCCACCTCAATACTTGGATTCTCCGCATCTTAAGTGTATCACAGTGGCCAATGGCGACACTGTTCCTGTCTCCGGCTCCGCTGATATCCTCCTTAATTCCTCTCTCACTCTCCGCTCGGCTCTTCATGTCCCGAGCTCCCCGTTTAATTTACTTTCTGTCAGTCGCTTTACTGCTGATTTGGATTGCTCTGTCACATTCACACCTTTTCTGATGCAGGATCGACAGACGCAGAATATCATTGGTAAAGGACGACTGTAAAATGGGATCTACCTTCTTGATGTCCCTCCTACCACCCTCTCATCCATCACCTTCGTTGATTGGCATCGGCGCCTTGGGCATGCTCCTCTACCCGTGCTCCAGAAGGCTCTTCCAGAGATCTATCTACCTAATTTTAAGTGTGATTCATGTATTTTGGGCAAACAACACCGTTCTTCGTTTCCTCGTCACTGTACTCGGAGTTATGTTCCTTCTGTTTTAGTACATTCTAATGTTTGAGGCCCATACAAAATTACTAGTGCATGTGGTTATCAATATTTTATCACTTTTTTATGATTATTCTCGCATGATATGACTATATTTATTTTGTGATCACTTCGAGCTTTCTCGTGTGTTCCGGGCTTTTGTTCTTGAAATTCGCACACTGTTTTCCACACCAATAAAAACTCTCCGGACGGATAATGCTCGTGAGTACATGAGCCATGAATTTGTCACTCTATGCTCTGAATTTGGCATTATTCACTAGACGTCGTGTGCCTACTGTTGATGCGCGAAAACGGCACCGGGGGCACAGCTAATACGGAGGGGGTGTTTGGGCTCACAGGCTAGGTGAGGAGGAAGGAGAAGGTTGCGGGGGTAGAGGAGAAGGAAGCTTCTGAGTGCTCGAGAGGTGAGCAAACAGCTTGTTCAAGGAGGGCTGCGGGGGTAGAGGAGAGGCTTGATCAACTGAGAGGGTTGATCAAAAGAGGAAGAGGAGGTTGATCAGGAGTTGTCGAGCAGACAGTAACCGCGATGGTTGCACTTGCAGGTTGGTTGCCGAGTAGAGCTGAGCCGAGCAGAGGGCAAGGCTTGCTGAGCATAGGAGCAAGGCTTGCTGAGCAGAGAAGAGAAGGGGGGGCCGCTAGCAGCGGCAACAACACACTTCGCCCGCCGCGGCCTAAATGTCACTCTTGCGACGGGCTTTCCTTTGATTAATAGCGACAGGTTACAAGCTTACAAGTACACCTTCACAACAAAGCATTAAAGGGATACAAAGAGAAGCTGGCGGCTAAGGGAGAAGGAATTGCCAGAAAGCAGAGAAGAGAAGCTGCCAGAAACTAAGTAAAAGAGGCTGCTAGCTGCTGGAGGACTGGAAAATTGAGTCTGCAGAGTCTGCTGGTAAGCTGCTGGTAAGCTGTGGAGGACTGCGCGGACAGGAAAACTGAGTCCGCAGGGTCTACTGGCAGGCTGATGGAGGACTGCGCAGACAGGAAAACGGAGTCCGCAGGGTCTGCTGTCAAGACTTGTCTCCACCTCTAGTCCCCCTAAATGAGAGGAATCAGGGGCTATTTATAGGCCCGGGGAAGATCTTCAAAGAGCGGGGCCCAGTGACGTCAGCATGATGACCTGCGCGGACTCTGCGGACTGGAAATTGGAGTCCGCCAGGTAGGCGAAGCAGCAGGCTGGAGGAAGAGAACAGAGACCCCCCCCCCCCCGAGCGGGCGGCCTGGGCGGACTCCGGGGGGAGTCCGCCCGGCAGGGCCGGGCCACCCCCAAGCGGGCGGCCTGGGCGGACTCTGTGGGGAGTCCGCCCGGCTGGCCGGGCCGCCCCCGAGCGGGCGGCCTGGGCGGACTCCGGGGGGAGTCCGCCCGGCTGGCCGGGCCGCCCCCGAGCGGGCGGCCTGGGCGGACTCCGGGGGGAGTCCGCCCGGCTAGCCGGGCCGCCCCCGAGCGTGCGGCCTGGGCGGACTCCGGGGGGAGTCCGCCCGGCTGAAGGGCAGAGGCCGCCCCGGGTGGGCGGCCTGGCAGGCGGAGGTCGCCCAGGGTGGGCGGCCTCGGCGGACGGCGGCAGGAGGCCGCCGCCCCTCGAGCGGCAGGGAGGTCGGAGCCCCTTGGGCGGACTGGGAAGCCGCCCCTTGTGGTGTTGTTGGTGGACTCCTGCAAGGAAAAGCATTGCACGGTTAGCGGGCCTAACCGCATGACCTGCGAGGGTGAGCTATGGGAACAGCCCGTCGTCCCGCAGGGCACACGGTTGCAAGGGGACCTAGACGAACGGGGAAAACTGTCCGCCTACGCTGGGGGCTTGTCGCGATCAAAAGGGAGAATCTAAGGAGCGCGACTAACCAGCTGGCTACCTTGGGAAGGATCGCCGATTTCTGGGTTAACATAATCCCCTCACTTTTTTAAGTTCCGAAGGGAACTTCGAAAAATTTGGAGACCCACGAAAATCGTGATCCACCCCAAAGGAAAGAGAAGGGGAGGCAAGGAGAGATATAACCTGAAGACTCTCCTTACAAGCTTGGTGCTTCCTGTCTATTTTCCTGCAAGAGGAAAGTTAGGGCAAGCATGTATGGGTGGTACATCGAGTGTGTACCTGAGTTTGCTTTTGCAAAACGAAGAAGGTGTGTCTTCCGTTAAGTTCTGCAAAACCAAAGTGAGGAAAGCAGGAAGGCATAATAACTCGCAAGTACCTGATAGAGGCTTGCAAGCACCTGTTATCCTCTGCAAAAAAGGGAAGGAAGAAGAGTATACAAGAAAGAAAAATGAGTTGCAAGTACCTGGAAGGAACTTGCAAATCTTTGCTGGTCTCTGCAAAAGAAGAGTTAAAAGTACGCACAGTGCATGAAAGTAACTTGCAAGTACCTGAGTGGAGCTTGCAAGTGTCGGTGATCTCTGCAAGAAGAGAGTTAGAGGCAGGTATGGTATACAAAGATAAGCTGCAAGTACCTGAATACGACTTGCAGACGTCTGCTAACCACTGCAAAGTGAAAAGTGAGCAGCAGATATAAAATAATGATTTAAACTGCAAGTACCTGGATGAGGTTTGCAGGTGTCTGTTGTTCTCTACAAAGAGAAAAGTTAGAAGCAGACAATATGCGTATGAAAGGAGCTTGCAAGTACCTATGGAGAAGGCTTGCAAGGGTTTGCTAACCTCTGCGAGGAGAGAAATTAGAATCAAACAAGACATGAAGATAATCGCACCAAAATTGTTGAGATAACCCATGAAGGTTGATGAGATAAGGTCGGTATGGCCAAGTGGCAGGAAAAATGCCCGATGAACATTATCATGAAGCCCAGATTAATGAATCGAGCGCTATCTGTCGATATGGCTGGATGGACATGATCAAAAGTGAATGCCGGAATCCTTTTGGTAGGTTGGATTAACCTATTTACCTGTGAAAGGAGGGAAGAGAGAAAAGGTGGTCTACACTCGGAATGACTAAAGAAGGTTGAATGCTGTCACAGGTGTTCCCCGTGGGCCTTATGCATCACTTGCCCGAAAAATCATCCCGAGTATAGTCCTACACAAAGCGGGCTGGCCGCGCATCCTCAATGAAGGCACAAAAGAGAAAAGCAAAGGAAAGATCCTGAGAAGGATCGCTAGAAGCAACGCTCTCTTGCCTTGGGCACAAGCATCACTGATCAATGAGACTGGTTGCGCCAAGAGGCCTAGCTTGTCTGTGCATTGATCAGTAGAGTTGTGAGAACCCGAGAAGACACAAATCGAGGATACCGGAGTGTTCAACAATCACAGTTAGGTGATGATCAAAGAGACAAGGCTACGCTTGGTCGTCATTGCTTGTCAAGCAAAGATCATCACGACTGTAATGTATCCTAAGCAGAGCACAACAGAGCTAACACATGGGGCTCCCCTAGCACACACTCTGTGTCAGATGCCGGCTAGGATCCGAAATCTGAAGCCCATTCCCGCGATTGAACTGCTCCCACTACACACATGGGTATACTCCCGCCATATGTGGTCGTCGCGGTAGTGCGAGAACAAACTACGGAGGGAACGTTTCAGACTCGGTGATATCTCATTGGCGTACTGATCCTTTAGAGAGAGAAGAAGAGGAAGGAGCAACACAAGAAGGGAACTGTGTCAGTATAAGATCCCTGATAAAAAGCTTTGTAGAAAAGCAAGAGAAGAACACTGAGAAGTGTTTGATGAAATGAAAATGTTTGAAGAGAGAGAGAGAGAGAGAGAGAGAGAGAGAGTAAGGGTTGAGATAACCCATGAAGCTTGCTAGGAGCTTTGGAGGACTGAGAAGTCCATCGCTTGCTCAGAATAGCCTTCCAAGCACACCTTCGTCATCGGCATCAAAGCATTCGACGGCTAGATTAACAACGAGGAGAGGAGGCTCCGCAACTTGGTTCACTCCTCTTGAGGAGCAAGGAACGTCTGGAACTTCTTTGCCCTTTGAAGTTGTTGGATCAGGGCGTTCTTCTTTAGGAAGCAGGTCATGCATCTTTCCTTGCCGGAGCATCCTTTGCACAAGCTGCCGGAATGCTCGGCAGTCTTCAGTTAGGTGACCTGGTTCTTTGTGAAATTCACAGTAAGGCTCTGAACCCCTAGATCTTTGATCAGCTGGTCGATAGGGCTTCTTGAAGTTTGTCCTGTCTTTCATGATCTGGATTACTTCTTGCATGACCTCGTCGAGATCAGACTCATGCAAGTCGTTGTCCTGCTACTGTTGAACTGCTGCTATTTGCAAAGTCGGGGCTAGCGGCAACAATGGGTCTTGAGCACGATCACGGCTCGGGAAGGAGTATCGATGACGATGAATCCTTCTCTCCTTCTTTGAGTGAGTTGGGAAGTGATTGCGAGGAGATCTTGGAGGATGCTTGTGAGAGAGATCCTCCTCGGATAAAAGCTTGGAGACGAAGCCCGGGTTGCTCTTTTCGCCTCGGATATATGAGTTGGCTAGAGCAATCAACTCTTGATATGTCCTTGGAGCACGGACATTGGCTTCAAATTTGAGAGGCCATTCACGGAGACCGTGGATAAGAGCCACTTTGTACATTTCTTGATCAGTAACTTCGATGTCCAAAATCTCTCTTTGGAATCGATCAACAAACTGAGACCAAGTCTCATTTCCGCGCTGCTTGATCTCAAAGAGGGCTTCAGGACCGCCCTTTCTCTTGGTTGATGTAGAGAATCTGAGAAGAAACTCCCTTCGAAGATCAAGGAAGGAAGTGATGGAGTGAGGACGGAGGCCATAGAACCAGTCCCTCACTTGCCCATCAAAGGAGGTGACAAGGAGCTTGCACTTGGTTGCATCTGAAAGGGTTTTGAGAGCAACGGCTGACTCAAAATCTTGGAGGTGTTTTACTGGATCTGTCTCTCCAGTGTAGATTGGCAGTCGAGGCTCTCTGAAGTTTGCTGGAGTAGGCTCATGGCGAACATTCTCTGCGAATGGTGAAGGTTCTTCTTGCTCTCCTACAGCATAAGGAAAGAAAGGAGCATAAACTGCAGCTGCAAAAGAAGCAGGAGGATAACAAGGAAAAGTTGTTGCAGGAGGAGCAGAGGCAGGAGCTGAAGGGTAGGGATGACTTCCCTGAAAATTGAGAAATCTAGCAGGACTTCCCCGGGCTGCTTCCCAGAAGAAGTTATGGCGAGCAGCAAACTCTTCATCTTGAGTTCGCAAAGGAGCTGCAGGCCCTTGCGGAAAGGTTGGGGTGTAAGGAGGATAGAACGGCGGGCAAGCTTGAGAGTAAGCTTGCTGATGCTCTGATGTTGGTGTTGGGTTGATTGGAGCAGCTGGAGCTGTTGCTGGATGAGCGTCCAATCGCTGCGTGATTGCAGCAAGAACTTTGTTGATCGCCTGGAACTGTTGAGCATTCTCACTGCGCGTCTGCTCAATGGCTTCCCAGAGAGGATCTTCACTGGGACTTGGAGCAAGGTTCTCGACTGATTGATGGTCTGACATAGTTAACTGTCGCTTGCACTACCTGTTCAGATCTGAAGGTTTGCGCGTGAGCTGGTGGTCCACGCTCACCGCACCAAAACTGTTGATGCGCGAAAACGGCACCGGGGGCACAGCTAATACGGAGGGGGTGTTTGGGCTCACAGGCTAGGTGAGGAGGAAGGAGAAGGTTGCGGGGGTAGAGGAGAAAGAAGCTTCTGAGTGCTCGAGAGGTGAGCAAACAACTTGTTCAAGGAGGGCTGCTGGGGTAGAGGTGAGGCTTGATCAACTGAGAGGGTTGATCAAGAGAGGAAGAGGAGGTTGATCAGGAGTTGTCGATCAGACAGTAACCGCGATGGTTGCAATTGCAGGTTGGTTGCCGAGTAGAGCTGAGCCGAGCAGAGGGCAAGGCTTGCTGAGCAGAGAAGAGAAGAGGGGGCCGCTAGCAGCGGCAACAACACACTTCGCCCGCCGCGGCCTAAAATGTCACTCTTGCGACGGGCTTTCCTTTGATTAATAGCGACAGGTTACAAGCTTACAAGTACACCTTCACAACAAAGCATTAAAGGGGTACAAAGAGAAGCTGGCGGCTAAGGGAGAAGAAATTGCCAGAAAGCAGAGAAGAGAAGCTGCCAGAGACTAAGTAAAAGAGGCTGCTAGCTGCTGGAGAACTGGAAAATTGAGTCTGCAGAGTCTGTTGGCAAGCTGCTGGTAAGCTGTGGAGGACTGCGCGGACAGGAAAACTGAGTCTTCAGGGTCTGCTGGCAGGCTGATGGAGGACTGCGCGGACAGAAAAATGGAATCCGCAGGGTCTGCTGTCAAGACTTGTCTCCACCTCTAGTCCCCCTGAATGAGAGGAATCAGGGGCTATTTATAGGCCCGAGGAAGATCTTCAAAGAGCGGGGCCCAGTGACGTCAGCATGACGACCTGCGCGGACTCCGCGGACTGGAAATTGGAGTCCGCCAGGTAAGCGAAGCAGCAGGCTGGAGGAAGAGAACGGAGGCCCCCCCGAGTGGGCGGCCTGGGCGGACTCCGGGGGGAGTCCGCCCGGCAGGGCCGGGCCGCCCCCGAGCGGGCGGCCTGGGCGGACTCCGGGGGGAGTCCGCCCGGCTGAAGGGCAGAGGCCGCTCCGGGTGGGCGGCCTGGCAGGCGGTGGTCGCCCCGGGTGGGCGGCCTCGGCGGACGGCGGCAGGAGGCCGCAGCCCCTTGAGCGGCAGGGAGGCCGGAGCCCCTTGGGCGGACTGGGAAGCCGCCCCTTGTGGTGCTGTTGGTGGACTCCTGCAAGGAAAAGCATTGCACGGTTAGCGGGCCTAACCGCATGACCTGCGAGGGTGAGCTATGGGAACAGCCCGCCGTCCCGCAGGGCACGCGGTTGCAAGGGGACCTAGACGGACGGGGAAAACTGTCCGCCTACGCTGGGGGCTTGTCGCGATCAAAAGGGAGAATCTAAGGAGCGCGACTAGCCAGCTGGCTACCTTGGGAAGGATCGCCGATTTCTGGGTTAACACCTACACCCCCCAACAAAACGGCGTTGCTAAACGTAAAAATTGACATCTTCTCGACGTTGATCGCTCCCTCATGATTCACATGCAGGTCTTCAAGGCTTACTAGAATTTTGTGTTGTCGACGGCATGTTATCTTATTAACCATCTTCCTTCCTTCATCCTTCAAAATGCAACTCTGTTCGTTCTTCTCTTCCCCTCCACCCTGCCATTCTACCTCACCCTTCTCGTCTTTGGTTGTACCTGCTATGTTCACCTACTTGGTCTGTCTACGGATAAGTTGGATCCTCGGGCAGTCAAATACATGTTCATCGGCTATTCTCGTACTCAGAAAGGGTATGTCTGTTATTCTCCTACTACCCGCAAAGTGACTGTTTCTGCGGATGTTACCTTCTGGGAGGATCAACTGTTCTTCTGCCCCCCAAACCCACTTATTCCATCACAATCCGTCCCAAAACCTGTCATCCCCATTACTTCTCCTTCACCACGGCTCCTCCCTGACCAGGCTCCCGTTCTCCACGAGCCCCCTCTTATCCGTATCTATACTCGTCGCCCTCCTCGCTCCGCCGCCCCGATGCAGTCGACTTTGACCTCTGACACTCTGCGACCTGCTGATCCGACATCAGCTTCTACCGCTCATCCCATGGAGAACTATGTATCGTTACATCGCATGTCTCCGTCGCTTCACATCTTTGTCACTTCTTTATCCTCTAGTTTTGTGTCTAACTCTGTGCAGGAGGCTCTCCAATATCCGAGCTAGCGGGCAGGCATGGACGACGAAATGATAGCTCTCTGGGCTAACCAGACATGAGATCTGGTTCCTCTTCCTCCAGGTCACATGATTGTTGGGTGTAAATGGATCTTTGTCATCAAGCATGCTCCTAATGGTACAAATGACCGTCTTAAATCCCGACTGGTGGCTCGTGGCTTTACTCAACAACATGGTCTTGATTTGAGGAAATGTTTTCTCTAGAGGTCAAGCTCAACACGGTTCGTGTCCTTCTCTCTGTGGTTGTACATCGTCATTGGCCCTTATATCAGCTGGATATCAAAAATGCACTTCTAAATAGTGACCTACAAGAAACGGTTTACATGCAACAGCCGCCCGGGTTTGAGACCACGGGGGAGTTCCGAGTTTGTCGTCTTAAGAAGTCTATTTATGGTCTCAAACAATCCTCTCTGGCATGGTTTGATAGGTTTAGTAAGACTGTTCGGGAGGTTGGCTTTACTCGGAGCTCGACAGACTTCTCTTTGTTCACTCGACATCAAACTACGGGAACAATTCTTCTTTTGGTGTATGTCGATGACATTCTAATTACAGCTGACGATTCAAAGGGAATATAAGTCGTCAAACAGCATCTTAGTTCGGTTTTTCAAACAAAAGATCTGGGGATTCTGGGTGCAAGCCGATTAACACCCCTATCGATGGCAATCACAAGTTGTGCTCACATGCTTCTGATGCAGATCTTCTTCTTCCAAATCCAGAATACTATCAACGACTCGTTGGAAAACTTATGTATCTAACTGTCACGAGACCGGACATATCCTTTGTTGTTGGGGTGGTCAGCCGGTTTATGCATGATCCTCGGATGTCTCATCTACAGGTCGTCGAGCGTATCTTGAGATATCTAAAATCAGCCCCTGGTCAAGGGCTAGTATACAAAACTTCTTCTTCTACGCTCACATTGGTGGCATATTCAGACGCAGATTATGCTGGTTCCCTGAACGATCGACGGTCCACCAGTGGATTCTGTACCTACTTTGGAGGTCACCTTATGACCTGACGCAGTAAGAAACAAACTGTGGTTGCTAAATCTTCAGCTTAAGCTGAATACCGGTCGATGACATCAGTTGTCTCTGAGCTTACATGTCTTGAAAGTCTTCTCGAGGATCTAGGAGTAAAACTCCCTTCACCTACTACCTTACTATGTGACAGTCAAGCTGCTATACACATAGCGAAGAATCCAGTCTTCCACGAAAGAACGAAACACATTGAAGTGGACTGTCACTTTGTTAGGGAGAAAGTTCAAATGAAGAAGCTAGAATTGAAGCATGTTCCAGACACTGAACAAGCTGTTGATCTTCTCACAAAAGCTCTACCGAGTATCCTATTCTTCCAGTTCCTATCCAAGCTGGGTGCCTACGACTTGTACACTCCAGCTTGCGGGGGAGTGTTAGGTTCATGTAAAAGGCCTGTGTTTATGGCTCATTTAGTCTTTTACTGTTTCTCTTTATACATTAGTCTCACACCTTGTATATGAGACTCGTCTCTCTTTCTCTCTCCTATATATATGTGTATTCATTCATTGTATTTTGTTGAGTGAGCTCAAAACTTGTATGATTTCGACAGAATACAAATATATAGGAGAGAAAAACAGAGAAGAAATCCTATACAATGATGTGAGTAATAGGAGAAGAAGGAAATAAAATAGAACATGGGTCCAATAATGGGTCATTTACATGGGCTTTTCTAACACTCTCCCGCAAGCTGGAGCGTACAATTCGTATGCACCAAGCTTGAACAAGCACTGATAGAAGAGTGTACTGGGAAGAGCTTTAGTGAGCACATCCGCAACTTGTTTTGTTCCGGAAACATGCTTCAGGTCAATCTTCTTCATTTGAACCTTTTCTCTGATGAAGTGACAATCAACTTCAATATGTTTAGTTCTCTCGTGGAATACCGGGTTCTTGGCAATATGTATGGCTGCTTGGCTATCACAAAGGAGAAGGGCTGGGGAAGGAAGTTTTATACCCAGATCGGTAAGAAGACTCTCCAGCCATGTTAGTTCAGAAACTACAGACGTCATTGCTCGGTATTCAGCCTCAGCAGATGATCGAGCCACAACAGCTTGTTTCTTGCTCCGCCACGTAATCAAGTGTCCTCCAAAATATGTGCAAAACCCCCTGGTTGACCGTCGATCATCAAGAGAAGCAGCGTAATCAGCATCAGAGTAAGCTATCAATGTAAGAGCTGAAGATGAGGTCTTGTAGACCAATCCTTGACCCGGGGCCGTTTTGAGGTATCTGAGAATGCGTTCAACGACGTGAAGATGAGATTTTCGCGGGAAATGCATATATCGGCTGACAATACCAACTGCGAAAGATATATCCGGTCTAGTTACCGTTAGGTAGATCAATTTTCCAACTAGACGGCGATAGTATTCAGGGTTCTCGAGCAAGAGATCTGAGTCGGAAGCCTGAGCACATAACTTGTGATTCACATCCATTGGGGTATTGATCGGCTTACAACCCGAGTAACCTGCATCATGAAGAAGGTCGAGACAATACTTCCGCTGGGAAAGGACGAGACCATCTGGCCGTCTAGCAACCTCAAGGCCCAAAAAATACCGGAGGGGTCCCAGATCCTTTGTTTGAAAAACTGTATTGAGATGTCGTTTGACCTTCTGTATTCCCTTTGAGTCATCTCCCGTAATTATGATGTCGTCAACATATACTAACAGAAGAACCGTCTCTGTTGTACTGTGGCGAGTGAACATCGAGAAATCTGCCGTGCTTCGAGAAAAACCAACCTCCCGAAGAGCCTTGTTACACCTGTCGAACATGCCCGTGGTGATTGTTTGAGGCCATACAGAGCTTTCTTAAGGCGACAAACCTGAGACTCCCCCGTGGTCTCAAACCCGGGAGGTTGCTGCATATATACAGTTTTCTGCAAGTCGTCATTCAAAAAGGCATTCTTAATAACCAGTTGCAGTAAGGGCCACCGGCGATGGACAGCCACCGACATAAGAACCCGAACGGTGTTGAGTTTGGTCATCGGAGAGAAAGTTTCCTCATAGTCCATCCCGTGTTGTTGGGTGAAGCCCTGGGCGACCAGCCGAGCTTTCAGACGGTCAATCGTCCCATCAACGACATGTTTGACGACGAAGACTCACTTACACCCAACCGATTTCTGACCCGGGGGAAGTGGTGCGAGTGTCCAGGTCTGGTTGCCCAGAGAGCAGCCATTTCCTCCTCCATGGCAGCCTTCCAGCCATGATGTTGTAGCGCCTCCTACACAGTGTTAGGAATCGAAATGGAGGAAATAGAAGTGGCAAATGTGTGTAGTTGGGGAGAGAGGCGATGCAGGGAGACATAATTCGCCAGAGGATGGGCGGTGGATGGAGATATCTGATCAGCAGGACGCGGGGTAGCCGAGGATGAGGCCGACTGCAGAGGGGTAGCGGAACGAGGAGGAAGGCGGCGAGTGTAAACCTGGATAACGGTTGGCTTGGAGGGAGCAGGAGCAGGGTTAGAAGGACGTAGGGAAACAGGCGCAGTAGTATGGATGACGGGTCGGGGTAGAGGCAGTGGTGGAGATGTCGTCGGGGAGGAAGGAGCTTGAGGTGGGAAAAAGAAAGGTTGATCTTCGCAAAAAGTAACATCTGCGGAGACGATGACCTTCCGGGTTACCGGAGAGTAACACAGGTAGCCCTTCTGAGTGCGAGAATAGCCGACGAAAATAGTTTTAGCTGCTCGGGGATCCAACTTATCCGAGGAGGGACCCAGGAGGTGAACGAAGCAAATGCAGTCAAAGACCCTTGGTGTGGTAGGGAAGGCCGGAGTGGAGGGGAATAGGAGGCTGAATGGAGTGGCAGAGTTTAGAACCGAGTAAGGGAGGCGGTTGATGAGGAAACACGCAGTGGATACCGCAAAGTTCCAGTAATTTTTTGGAACATTCATTTGAAGCATAAGGGAGCGGGCAACGTTTAGGAGGTGGCGGTTCTTTCGTTCGGCAACGCCATTTTATTAGGGGGTGTAGGCATAGGAGGTTTGATGAATAATACCAAATTCTCCACAGATATTGGCAAATTCATGGTCGGTGTGTTCGCGAGCGTTATCGGTGCACACTGTTTTGATAGTTGTGGAGAATTGCGTGCGAGTTTCTTGTATAAAGTCGCGAAATATGCGAGGGAGCTCGGAGCAATCACGAAGTAGGTAAAGTCATGCTGTGCGAGAATAATCATCAATGAAAATGATAAAATAACGATACCCAGAGATACTGGTAACTTTGAAGGGACCCCAAACATCGGAGTGTAGTAAATCAAACGGAGCAGAGCTCCTAGTACAATGAACAGGAAAAGAAGTTCGCGGCTGTTTGCCGTAAATACAAGAATCACATTTGAAAGCAGAAAAAAAACATCAGGCAGCGCCTTTTGGAGAACGGGAAGAGGGGCATGCCCAAGACGGCGATGCCAGTCAACAGCGGAGACGGAGGAGAGGATAGGTGGAGAGGCATCAAGAAGGTAGAGCCCGTTCTGCAGTCGACCCCTACCAATGGTAGTCCGCGCCTGACGATCCTGTATCAAAAAAGTAGATGAAGTAAATGTGACAGAGCAATCCATATCATGAGTGAGGCGACCAACAGAAAGCAAATTAAATGGAGAGCCCGGAACATAAAGAGCCGAGCGAAGAGAGATGGAGGGGGCAAGAGAGATGTCGACGCAGCCGGAGACCGGAACAGTCGCCCCATTAGCGACGGTGATGGATTTCGGATGAGGAACATTCGAGTACTTGAGTGGCCGCATCAAGGTGATGTGATGAGTAGCACCCGAGTCCAAGATCCAATGCGGACTGGAGGAAAGACAAGTAATACCTACAGTGGAGATGGAGGCAACAAAAGCAGGAGGGCTAAGAAGCCCCTGGAGTTGTTGTAGCTGGAGGCGAACGGCCTCAAGGTCGGTACCAGTGGAGGAGGAGCCATCAGTGGCAACAGCCGCAGTTGGGCGAGGAGGATAGCCATGTTTCTTGTAGCAGACGGCATCAGTGGGGCCATCCCGGCCGCAATATGAACATTTGGGGTGGCCCCGACCCCCACGTCCCCTTCTGCGAGAGCCGGAACGTCCACCGCGAGCAGAAGACGGTGGGGGAAGCAAGGGGGGAAGGGTCTGCTGAAGGAGGGCCGGAGAGGAGGGTGCCGGAGAATCCAGGGGTGGTGAGACTCGAAGGAGCATAGAGCAGGCATCAGAGAGGGAGGGAGTAGAGGCCGAGGCCAACACCTGAGCCCGGATGCTCTGAAGGTGAGGCGGGACACGAGTCATCATCATGGCAATGCATACGGCCTCCTTTTGCACGCGCTGAGCAGCAAGGTCGGTGGTAGAAGGCTGATGTTGGATCCAAGCCTCCGCCAAAGTCTTGACACGAGCAACAAACGAGGTCATGTCAGCCGCCCCGCCAGTATCAAGAGTCTGAACGTCGGTAATAATGTCATCGAGGTGTTGAAGACTATCCTTTCCAGAGTATAAGGAGTGAAGCTCCTCCCACATAGCTTTGACGGTCTCATGGTACATGACCATGTGGTAGGGCTCACCCTCCAGCGAATTAAGGAGCCATGTTTGGACGCGGCCGTCATTTCGTAGCCAGTCATCAGTAGTAGGGGAAGGAGGTGCGTTAGTAAGGTGAAGCACAAGGCCCTTGGCCTGAAGAACACGCCAAACCGAGTGGACCCATGGAACAAAGTTCTTCCCAGATAATGAGATAGTTGTGATCCGCAGCTCATCGCGGAGGTCTGGAAGAGAAGCCGGGCGCTCAGCAGGAGGATTAGCCGCCTATCCGGTAGAGTCGATGGAGGAGCCCATGGAGCCTGGGGAGGCCGCAGCGAATAGAGAGGCACGCGGTTAGACACAACGTCTGTTGCGGGAAGAGGAGGAGGTCGCTAGAGAAGAGACGCACGACAAGACCACGCGGTTAGAAAGGAGGCCGCGGCGAGTAGTCACGGCGACAAACCCAGGGGAGAGAGCGATAGGAGGCCGCGACCAGGTGCGGGGAGAGAGCAAGGACAATCTGCACGGTCACTATGAGAACACCAGCGGCCAAACAAGAGCGAGAAGAGAAGACGGCTGTAAAGAGACAAGGAAAAGTCACAGCGGTTAGAGATAGAGTCCGCGCGACTAGAAGAGGGAAGCAGCGAGCAGAGGCCGCGAGTAGGAACTCGAGCGGCAAGAAAAGAGACCGCGAGTAGGAAGTCGAGCGGCAAGAGAGAGAAACCGCGAGTAGGAACTCGAGCGGCAAGAAAAGAGACCGCGAGTAGGAACTCGAGCGGTAAGAGGGAGAAACCGCAAGCGGCAAGAGAAGCCGCAAGATGAGGCTGCGAGTAGGAGTACTCGAGCGGCAAGAAGAGGAGGGACCGGGCGAGAAGGAGCCAGCGCGAGAAGGAACTCGCGAGAAGAAACTCGCGAGGTAAGAAGGAGCCCGCGCGGTAAGAGGAAGACTGAGCTGGCAGCGGGAAGTGGGGCCCACGAGTTGAGAAGAGAGGCTATAAAAGGTACTGAGGGGTGGATCCACGGGAGGGAGGGAGAGGAGAGCAGGCAGCGGTTAACAAGGGAGAAGCCGCGGGCGGGAAGAAGTGTCCGCTACCCGGTGCGAGTCGAAGAACAGGCCGCGGAGGAATAGCGGACAGGAAAGGGAGACAGGCCGGGCGGTTAGTGGAAGTGAAACCGCAAGGACCGAACCGTGTCCTTTGATACCATGTTGAGTGAGCTCAAAACATGTATATATTGCTTGTGTATCAAAATACAAGGAGAGAATACAAATATATAGGAGAGAAAAAGAGAGAAGAAATCATATACAATGATGTGGGACTAATAGGAGAAGAAAAAAATAAAATAGAATATGGGCCCAATAATGGGTCATTTACATGGGCTTTTCTAACATATTTGACAACGAAAAAGTAGACAAGTTTCAGCTTTTCTCTAGATACCCAAACCTCTCAAAGTAGTTTGCTATTAGCTGCACTCCTCTATCTTTTGAAATTACAAAAAGCTCCTCTATATAAGTTGCATTTCATAGCATGCATGTACAAAATTTCTCCCTTGGCGCCTTCCTCCAAGTGGTATTTTTGTACGTGCATTTTATGAAATGTAACTTATAGGGGAAATTTTTATAATTTCAGAAGTAAGAGGGGTGCAACCTATAGTTTGTAAACTTAGAGGGAAGGTCGTGATAAACGACCCTAACTTATTAATACAATAATCTATGTTAATTGGGAGGACGTATTTTGTAAATGTAGGAAACTTGGAAGGGAGATATTGTTTGAGTTTGTTAAGATTTTGATAATTTCAAAAGATTGAGAAGTGGATTTTACTTCATTCAAATGCCGATCTTATTTCTGAGTCTTTGGTTGGGATGATTGTAGCTGCAGGAAAAGCAATGGTGGGAAACAGCATCGGAATTAGAGCTTTCAGAAAAGCGGTGATAAGAAAAGTAATATGAGAAGAAGATCGATATTTACTTACAGAAAGAGAAGCATGAGAGTGCGAAAAGCTTAATTTAGCTTTTCTGGAAGTGAAAGGGTGCCACTGCTTTCCAAAAATCCTGAAAACACTTTTGACACAAACACATTTCTCACCACTAAGAAACCCAACGCCTCTGTGGTAGCGGTGAGAATAGAACTTTTCTCACCGCCGCCACCATCCCAAACAGAGACCTTGTAACATAAGTCGTATTACGTTTTATCATTCTTCTGCTAATCACCCTGCTGGCTATATATCTCTGTGCAACTTAACAACAACATTGATCCTTGCATTGTAACCATCATGTTCTCAGGCTATTTAGCTACATTCAAGGAAACAACAAGTATGGGGTTAAGATAGAGATGACAGCTCCAGTCATCACAGAGATCTTGCCCAGTGATGGCCCCTTCTGCACTTCGGCATTTGCCGTGAGCTTCTACGTGCCCAAAGAAAACCAGGCCGACCCTCCTCCGGCGAACGGCCTCCATCTGCAGATATGGGGCATAAAATTTGCCGCCGTTCGGCAATTCACCGGATTCGTTCAAGATTCAGACGTAGGCGTGGAAGCCGCAACCCTCTACTCCAGCCTTGCGGGTTCCCCCTGGGCAGCTGCTGTCGATAAAGGCGGGAAATCTCATCCCACTTCGCCTTATTCTGTTGCGCAGTATAATTCTCCGTTCGAGTACGCCAACAGAGTGAATGAGATATGGATGCTGTTCGACGAGGAAGACATAGGCAGCAGCTGATAGAGAAAGAGAGAGCAGCCCAAACTAATAAAGTCTACGCTTATAGTCGTCAATGTAATCCGTAGAGATTTTGGGAGTTGCAGAAAACGGTATATGTATTTGCATGTGTAAGTGTATGTGTGATGAAAAAGACTATAATGTGAAATTTTATTTAGTTATTACAGTTGCAGTAGACTGAAGCTTTTATTCCAATTTTTGGGTTTAGTAGGCTGTGGTTCAGCCGCGGTTCAAATTTTTTAAAAATTGCATTGCTTGGTTCGGTTCGTGGGTTTGAATGTCGAATCAAATTTAGTCGAACCGAATCGTATTAGCACCTACATTTGTAATTCGGTATCATAATATATTTGACTTATTTGGACGTCACAGTTGACACGGCAGCAGTTTAATAAAAATTTAATGTGTATTATATTAAGTTATTAATTGGAGTCGTACATTGTTTCTCTTCTCACACGAGACATGATGATAAACATTATATATGCAACTGTGTTTTTTTTAATTTAAGAAAATGTATTCATATTACTTTTTTTTAAACCGCCAAAATTAACAGACACGGGGCACCGCCCCTACGTCCAATCGCAATTGTATCTCGACCCGTGCGGCGGGCTTCGATCGCCCCTCATGATTATATATATATATATATTGTACAAGTCGTATTCACCGAGTGGACGAATCAGAGCGACTCAACAGCTTCAGGCGAGCCGGGGGAGACGGGCTTGCGCGCACCTAAAGCGGTGAGTACTTAGTCAGCAAGGTGAGTCGGGAAGTAGGACCACACTAGCCCCAGGCAGGCGAGTGTTCAAAGAAGCGGGCAAGTACCGTTTTCATCAGGCACTCGCCACTCCGAAGAAGACGAGTGCCGGTTTCATCAGGCATTCGCCACTCCGAAGAGGCGGGCGAATGCTAGTTTCATCAACTCGTCACTCCAAAGAGGCGGGTGAGTGATGCTTTCATAAGACACTCGTCATCCAGGCGGGTGCTCGTTTACAAAGGCACTCGGCATAGAGAGCGAGGCGAGCCGAAGGCTGGCAAGTGTCGGTTCCATCAGGACACTCGCCATCCAGGAATATTTTCGGTGCAATGTTAGATTTATTTGTCTGCTGATAGACATTCCAAACAACGGAGTTTGGCTGCTGGCAGGCCAATCTGGTGTCCATTTAGTAAAACCAAAATGCGGGTTTGTGCTATTGGCAGACCCCGCTAGGAAAAACTATAAATAGACCATGAGGGGTACCTTTGGAGGGATCCAGTTTTTGGCTTCTTCCTCCTCCGGTCAATTTTGGTTGGCTTCAAATGCTCTTCAAGGTGCTCAGCTTCAGCATTGGTGTGCGAGTGAAAGCGTTCTAAGATCTTCCGGGTGTGAGGTGGGACCTCCGCGTTGTTGCCCAGGATCTGTGTCTAGTTCTAAACCTTCAGTCAAGCGTTCTTCCTCAGGAGAAGTAAGCGTTAGCTGCACCCTTTGAGTCTGAACTCCTCGTTGGCCCGAATCCCGGTTCCAACAATAAATATCCTGTGACTTCTGCTTCCACAGTGCCCATTTGTGTTTATTGACTTCTGCTTCCACTGTATGGCACAATCATTAAACCTTGTTTTAGGTTCAAATTTAATGAGGATGAAAGCCAATTCTTCTTCCACAGTGCCCATTTAATTTGATGGTTAGTTCCTTTTGTACTAACAAGGTGTAACTCATGTCCACTCCCAAGAAAAAAAATCAAAAGATAAGGCTTGCTCAAATTCAATGACAGACAAGAAGGGGTTAGTTTGAACAACCCTTGCTCGAGTTGAGCTTATACAAGCAGGAAAATTTTTAGGTATATCTAATGCATCATACTCTACGTATATATGGAATTTTGTATACTTAAATCGTATTTTTCCGTAACAAAAAATTGATTGTAATAAAAATAAATTACGGAATATTAATTATGACATTTTTACAATCAATTTAAGTACTTATTTGTCCATATTTTATACAGTTCTGAAAAAATTTCAGTTGTATTTTTTGGTTTTGACTGGAAAATTCCAACTGGAATGTTGACATGTTTTTCAGTTGAAATTTTTGCTATAATCCCAAAAAATACAACAGAAATTTTTTCAGAACTGTATAAAATTTGAGCAAATAAGTAATTTAAATTGATTGTAAAAATGTCATAATTTATATTCCGTAATTTGTTTTTATTACAATCAATTTTTTGTTACGTCAAAATATGATTTAAGTATAAAAAATTCCATTTACACGTACAGGATGATGCATCACTGTACCTAAAAATTGCCAGACAAACTAAGTTGAAATAGCCTTGGAAAAGGCTTGACAAATTAGTGGGAGGGAAAATAGATAAAAAAAATTAATTTGTAACTTTAAAAAAAAGGGTTGCAGGTATCTATTGGGACTGCAAATATCTATTTGAGTGCTGCAAATATCGATTAAGGATCTGCAAATATCAACGTCCTTTATAATTAATTTATTCTTCAGTTACATACTATATACATTATATTTTTACAATACTAACAGTGAAATATTGTCTTTGGTGAAAGATTCAATGTTATCAAATATAATTTTATTGTTTTAACGCAATGACTTGACATATATTATAATCTATTTATTTTTTTAAAATTCAATGCTCATTCAAACAATTAGACTCTATTTATAAATTAAAAGTAATGATAGAAATTTATTAAAACAAAAAAAGTGTTTAATAGATTTGCTCATATAACTAATTATCTTTTCGAGAAAGATTGTCATTATGCATGTCATCGATATTTTTGAGGAACTATCAGTAAATTTATCAATTTTTATTAAAGTTGATTTGACATGCATGATAATATATACATGAAAATTAAATTTTTTCGTACAAAAATTGAAAAGTAGCGAAATATTGATAGTTAATTAATTGAAAGTGTTGATACAAGCATGTCAGTGATAAAGTTTTTAATTATTTGATAGTGTATTTATTTTAAGCTATATTAGTTAATTAATACGGGCGGAGCCTCATGTCTTTCGTGATTGTGGTACTGTCGTGATTAGCCTTAAGGCGGAGCAGTTATGAACTTGGGTGTAATGTTGTCACTTCCAATTTCATCGTCTTCCATTTTGTATTTTTGCTCCCGTGAGCTTGGAGAAAAACTCCATCATAGAATGCATGTTCGGCATGCCGACAATTCTGACTGCCATAAAGAAAAGATTATTAGTTTTGAACATCAAAATGGACGAAGTTTCTTAGGTGAGATTAGGCATTTACAAATGACGATTCATAACCACCTTGTTCATGACTGCCACCGTCATGCCAAACAGAGCCTTAATGTGCATCTGCTTGTTCAAATAAGAAGTAAAAAAATAAGGTGATTGTTAACCGCAACCCGTAATTGGTCAGTCGCATCCCAAAATCTCTCAATTTTTCGCGTCTTTTCGAAATACGCCTTGTACATGCAATTTCAGGAAAGGTGTTCACCACGAAAGTTGTAGATATCAACGAGATCTACAACTTTCGTGTTGAACACTTTTCCTGGAATTGCATGCACAAGGCGTATTTCAAAATGACGCAGAACCTGGACATATTTCCAAAGTACGTCTTGTACATGCATTTTTAGGAAATGTGATCAACAGGAAAGTTGTAGATCTCGTCGATATCTAAAACTTTCGTGGTGAACACTTTTCCTGATATTGCATGTACAAGGCGTATTTCAAAAAGGCGCGAAAAATTGGGAGATTTTGAGGTGCGACTTGCAAAATAACGGGTTGCGGTTAACAATCACCAAAAATAATACATGTTCTGCAAATTTGTTGAGGTGCTAAGTGATTTTGCTCTTACTAAGCCTCTGTTTGGCACAGTGGTGGCGGTCATAAACGTATGGATTAAATCGTCATTCGTTAAGGATCACCTAACAAATATCATCCGTTTGAACATAAAAGTGGATGAAGCTTCTTAGGTGGGTGCTAACAAATGACAATTTAACCCCGTGTTCATGACCGCCACCACCGTGTTAAACGGAGCCCAACTAAGAAGTTTCATCCACTTTTATGTTGAAACGGACGATGTTTGTTAGATGATACTTAACAATGATGTTTTAGCCCATGCATTTACGACCACCACCACAGTGGTGGCTCCGTTTGGCATGGTGGTGAAGGTCATAAACACGGGGGTTAAATTGTCATTCGTTGAAGCCAACCTAAGATACTTCATCCATTTTTATGTTCAAACTGATGATGTTTGTTAGGTGATCTTTAACAAATGATGGTTTAACCCATGCGTTTACGACCGCCGCCACCATGCCAAACAGAGCTCAAGTGATTTTACTCTTACTACAATTCCTAGTCTTTCAAATGCAATTTCCATGATTATCTTATTTTCGAATAATTGTTCTTCCAATTATTTAAAAAGTTATTATCAACTGCAAAGTTCCCATTTTTGGATTTTACCTCTCACATGTGACTTCTTTGTTTGAGAATTTTACTTTGACTCAACTTATCTAGTCACATAATTTATTCCATATTTTTTTAATTTCACTACACATGCAAGGATTTTAATATTTCTAAGCTTTCATTCCTAGATTAACCTTTTGCTTGTTTGCACATGAATACACACGCACAAGGACGGCGAACATGTGGACTGCCTATAGAGAATAAGGCTTCATTTGGTTCGGCGGTGGCGGGTCGATCCGGCGGGTGGAAACGGAGTGTTTGAATCGGAGGGGGGAGGTGGTTTCTCCAAACGAAGCTTTTTGGGCCGTTTCTCAAGTCGGACGGGTGGAAACGGAGCAAACGCCGTTGGAGGTTCATTTGTTTACCCTCCTTCCGGCGGCGTTTGCCCCAAACGGAGCGGCAAAACGCCAAACCAAATAGAGTCTAAGGTTATATTGGGTTATATTAGGTCGAAACGTCACTTTGGAACCGGAGGGGGAGAGGTGGGGGTCGAAACGGAACGGATCGGGGCCGTTTCCTCCTTGCTGCGGGTGCAAACGGAGCAAACGCCGCCGGAGGACGTTTGTTTACCCGCCGTCCGGCGGTGTTTACTCAAAACGATGATGGCGAAACGCCGAACCAAACGAAGTCTAAGACTTTGTTCGTGAATGCCCGTCAAAAAGTTCATTTTTTGATAGATTAGGTCTAGTAAAATCAAAGAGCTCAAATTTCTTTGCTGGTCATAATTTATAACCCTAACCAATCCTAAGTTTCCATTATAAACGTCAAATGTATTTCTATTTTTGTTGTTGTCTTATGCATATTAAAGAAAAAGTGATATTATGGGCATAGAAATAATGATTATGAACAGCCAACGGCTATGGACATCTCAATATCATTATGTACAACCTAATATCACCATGTGCACACCAAATGGAGCGATTCATTCAATTGTCTGATTGAACTCGTCGAATAAGATAAGAATAAATATACGGTGGTGTTAAAGTCACACCATTTTTGGCTACGTGCACACCCATCAAAAAAATAACTCTTAATATTTTATGTTTTCTAAATCTCACCCATAAACTAAAGCTGAAGCATTGAGCCCGCCTCCCCCTTCCCGATATTCGACGCTTCTCTTCCCGATTGCATCCGGCGAAACCTCCCCCCCCCCCCCCCAATTCCTCCGGCGAAACCCTTCTCCTCCGACGCAATCCCGATTCCTTCTTCCCCGCCATTAACATTTTGGCATCTCCCTAACATCAAAAAAATAACCCTTAATAGTTCGGGTAATGTTGTCAGATTTGCCTTAAAATGTTGTCAATATGATTTTGGATAATTTTCTTATCTCTATATTATTGTTTTCATCTTAGTTAGTGTGAACTACTACTTTAACATAATTTGATTAAAATTGGTGAATGCTTGAATAATTTTATATTTTGTACATATTTTATTATTTAAATTTTATGTTATGAATTGCGAAAGAAAAGACGGATATTGAAATTAAAAAATTGAAAAGGTCTACTGGGTGCACATAACATTGGTGTGCACATAAAATTCCAATGAGTGCACATAATATTGATGTGCACAAAGCCGAAGATGATGTGCCTTTAACACCACCCTAAATATATATATCGCAAAATTTATAATATATATTTGAGTTCAATTGAAGAGGATCACAATTCTTCTCTGCCCCACCTGTATGCAATGTGTGGTATCAATAATATTTGAATCTTTGCTCGCCGTCCCGTATAATATTTGCTTTGTGAGATTCAAAATAGAGTCGGTGAACGACGGAATATAATGAGTGAAAATTAGATTCTATTGCCGCAACAAACCAAACGTTTCACTTTCACGTCGACCGCCTCGCCAGCGCATTCTCGGAGCCATCGCCTTCGTCACCTGCCGCCATGTGCTGGAAATGCACTCCCTTTCGCTGAGTGGTAAGAAAATACCTACCCAAGCTATGAGGAGACGGAAGGAGAAGTCGGTGTTGGCGGGGAAATAATTAGGTCCACGACCCGTACGAAGAACACGGTCCGCAATCAATGGCATGCACTCGCAACCTCCTATTTTGTGGGGTCTGCAGCGCACAGTAAATTGTGCTCCGTGAGCCCCACCAGGGCGGATCCACATAGGGTCCAGCATGGGCGGTCGCCCACACTGATTTTTAAAAATATCATTTATCAATAGTAGAATGCGGCATTTATTTATTTGATAGATATAAAATATATATATATATATATATATATATATATATATATATATATATATATATATATATATATATATATATATATATATATATATATATATATATATATATATAGTTTTAAGTATCTTATTCAAATTGGTAGAGTGTATGATATTTAATTATAGGATCATGGGTTCAAGTCTACCTACATATTTATTTATCTATTTTATTTTCTAACATATTTATTTTTTATTATATTTTCTATGTATCTTTTATCTTTTATTTTTTATATATTTCATATTTATTTATCATTTTTAGATATATTTCAAATTAGTAATTTTTATTTTTTAATACATTTCATGCACCGTCCACAAAAAGAAAAATCTCTACAGGGCCTCACTATTTCAGCATGCACACGCGACTCTATTTCAGCATGCACAAGCGGACGAAAATATTAACCCTGTTGGAGGCTCCATCTTAACTAATGTTAAGTTGGGAAATAAGCATAATGTGGCGTTTTACATCGGCATGCAACCAACAAATCAGCACCGTTGGTTCAATCATGCGGCCATATTCACAAGAACCCGCCGCGGTTCGACCTGGCCCAATTAAAGCCGGTCCTGTTATTCCTCCCGTGCCCGAACCAACTCGAACCGGAGAAGCGACAGGGGTGGTCCCCACCATTACAACAACCTTCATCCCTGTCCTTCCTAATTACTAGTCTCCCCTGTTTCGTCCCCCTTTCCATGGATTTTGTGGGAGTCTCGACGCCTCTGCTCTTCCAATCCAAGCTCCTCTGTTTATCTCTCCTCTATCTCCTCACAACCGTCCCCTTCTCTCTCTACATCTCCTTCTCCCACCGCCGGTGCCTCTTTTCCTCATCGCCGCTCCTCCCCTTTCCCCTGTTCTCCTACCCCTCCTCATACGGAGAGCATAAACACGCTCTTCCCGCCTCCCGATCCTCCTGCTCCTCCCCTGTTTTCTTCTCCGGTGATCCTTCTTCTTGATCCCCCCTATCTCTCTCCTTTCAACAATTCAAGATTTTTAATCTTTTTTCGGGTTTGTGTTTCTGTGCCAGACTACCAGGTGGCGTTCGAGGAGATCCACAATACATGCAGGAACGGGTCGCTGAGCTACCGGAATTCTGCATCCCCTGTTTTGAGATATGTCGCCGGAAAAGGTGAGACTTTTGCCGGCAATTTCTCTGCGGAGAAGAGGAAATCCTTCTTCGATCACGGCGACGATCGGGTGCCCGTACCGTGCGGGTTCCTTCGTGATTTCTTCGTGGAAGAATCAGGTTTGTGCCGATCTGAATGAATTAATTAAATTTCGGAAATTTTTTTGTTTGATTCTCGGTTGTCCGAAGATTTCTTCATAGTTTTTCATTGCCATTAATATGTTTTTTAGGCGATTGGCGATTGTTAACAGCAATCGTTATTGGCTTGTCGTAACCAAAATCTCATAATTTTTTGCTCCTCTTCGAAATACGTCTTGTATATATAATTTTAGGAAAAGTGCTCAACACTTCGTCGAGATCTACAACTTTCGTGTTGAGTATTTTTCCTAAAAATGCATGTATAATGCATACTTTGGAAATATACACATGTTTTGCGTCTTTCAGAAATACGTCTTGTACATGCAATTTCAGAAAATTGTTCAACACGAAAGTTGTAGATCTCGACGAGATCTATAACTTCGGGTTGAACGCTTTCCTGAAATTGAATGTGCAAGAAGTATTTCGAAAAAACACAAAAAGTTAGGAGATTTGAGGTGCGACTAGCCAATAACGGTGCAGTTAACAATCACTTTTTTTTTATTAAATATATATTAAATTGCAGAATTTATGTGAAATTAATATTCATCTAAATAAATAAATTTATTCACTATAATTATTATTATTATCTATTTAAAGTTTTAAACAACAAATATCTTTTAATATTACGGATGGATGACAATATAAATTAGAATTATTGAGATAGTTGTTGCCACTTGCCAGTCTGCTTGTGAAGGAAATAAATATTAGGTTTGGTGTATGATTCCTGCAATTAATAAGTCCTAAATTGAATGCATTTTCGCAATACTTTAGAATTATAATAATAAACTATAGCGAAATAAATCAAATCTCTACGCTTTCACGGATATGAAAATATGCAAATAACACCGTCAAAGATAAGTAGTTAGAACCGTTTAAGAGAACATGGAAGTTGTTGCGGATAGCTCATTAAATTGAACCGTGTTAGAATAGGAGCGATTGAGCTCGCAAACAGTCACTGAAAAAAAAATGGAAAACGGATTTTTTAACGTGGAATTTTTCGCCCGTAAGGGAAATTTTTCGCCCATCAAGTGATTTGAGGCTCCACTATCAAGAATTCATGCGGGCATAGTAAGGACGTTACCAGTGGCGGACTAGAATTTTGATTTCACAGTAGCTGCAGCCGGCAGCGGAGGGCTCGCCGAACATAGGCCGCCCGACGTTCGTCGGCGTGGCCGCCGACGAACCCAGGTCGGCCGGTGGGCCCGCCTCCGCCGCTGCTTTGAAGGCACATATTTTCTAATTTAATTATCATATCTTTAATTAGCATATAACCGTAGAACACATCTAGACCCTTGTTCTATCATGATTTTGTTTACAAAATAAACAACAAATGCGAAATAAAATCGAGTGCAAAAATTGGAAATGAAAAAGAACATAGGTTGCCACAATTTTGTAGAAGGAGAAGTGAATAGTAATCAAAGAATTAAATTTTTCTTTTTAAAATGATAAAAACTGAAAATGAAAATAATTGAAATTAGTGAAAAATAAAAATGAGAATTGAAAGAACCTTTATTTACCATGAACTAGAAGAAAATATATGAGAAAATTTGAAAATGCTGAAAAAGAAGAACTTATCTTAGTCATTATTTTCTTATTTTTTGAAGTGGGAAGACTACAATCCGCCCCTTTGCTCCCTCCCATCACCACATTCTCTTAATTCTCATAAAATATTTGGATGAGATATTGCACAAGTAGGAGAAGGCTTAGCTAGTGAAAAAGGTTGAGGCAAAAGTTGGAACTTTAAACAATGAAATAGACCAGACAATTGACAAGGCAAGACTCATGAGTTTTAAAAGAAAATTGTAATAGTTGAAGGCGGGAAGTACTAAAAAATAAAACTTATTCACGATCCAGATTGAAATCACTTTGATCCGACGGATTCATTCCATATATTTTTAAATTTTTTTAATAAAAAAAACTACAGCACAAAATTTCTTTCAAACTCATCTTTATTGTGCTTATAGCACCCGATGATAATATTGAAAATTTTTAAAAAAAAATTTATATAACTGTAATAGCACCCTCATTTTGTTAATTGATGTATCCCCCTTCATTCACCTCCACCTCGACATAATCCCTTGCTTCCGATCGTTCGATCCATCACCACCGTAGGGAACCATACCGAAGCGTCACCGATCTCGTCAGATCGGGAAAAGCTCATCTCCCACTCCTGCTCTTTTCCTCTAGTTCACGCGAACTGGAGGGGTCCAGTTCCGCCTCCCAAATCGGACGGATGAAAAAAAATTCCACTCCACTCGTGGGCCCGCTCGCCAGGATAGCCATGAGTTGGCTTCTTGCCCAGTCCACCGTTCGATTTGGGAGGTGCAATCAGGACCGCGAACTGGATCCCCTCCAGTTCGCGTGAAGATCCTGATCAAGGTCTCTTATTATGGGTGTTATCAGAATCCTCTTCATTTTTGACCAAAGAGAAGAGTATGGGGTGTAAGCCGGAACCAATAGAATCGTCTAATCGAACCAAATCAAACCAAACATTTTGGTTGGTTCGGTTTTAGTAGCTTACGGTTCGGTCACGGTTTCATTTTTTGAGAAACCGCGTGGTTCGGTTCACGGTTCAAAATGTCAAACCGAATCGAGTCGAACCGAACCATAATAGATTTAATAATATTTTAATATATTAGAAATATAATTAGGACTTCGTTTGGTGCGGTGGTGGCGGTCTTGAACGCGATGGTCATGAATCGTACTTCGTGAACGGCCGACCTCACTTAAAAAAATTCATGTATTTTATACTCAAAATTAATTTGTTTACTTGGTAGCGGTCATAACATTTGTCTTGTCAAACAAACATTTTATTCCTGCACATGTACTATATAGAATCATTTAAATGACTATTAATTGCTAATTAGAAAAACACTTTTACTTTATTTATTAAACCGCTCAAATCAAACCGAACGGTTCGGTTCAGTTCGGTTCCAATGATGTGCGCAGTTCGGTTCAATTTCAAATTTTTGAAACCATACGTGGATGGTGTTTTGATAAAAAACCGAGTCAAATTGAACCGTTACCGTTCGAGACAAGAGTATCCGTTTAAAAGGTTTTCCATTTATTTATTTTACAATGAATTATGTAATAACATAGTGATGTGACAATAATGACTGCTAATTTCAGACAAAACGGCGATGGAGAAGTGCGGCGGCGTGGTGGTGGTATCCGCAATCTTCGGCGACCACGACAAGATCCGGCAGCCCAAAGGTTTGGGATTCAGAACTCTCGACGCCGTATGCTTCTTCATGTTCATCGACGACTCCACCCTCAGAGGCCTCCGCTCCCACAACATCCTCGCCGGAGCAGAGTCCAACGTCCTCGGAGTCTGGCGAATCATCCGCCTCTCCGCCGCCAATCTCCCCTACGATTCTCCGGCGATGAACGGCGTCATTCCGAAGCACCTTGTACACCGCCTCTTCCCCAACGCCAAGTTCAGCATCTGGATCGACGCCAAGCTGCAGCTCACCGTCGATCCCCTGCTTCTTCTGCACTCCCTCCTCCTCTCCAAAGACGCCGACTTGGCCGTTTCTAAGCATCCATTCAGCGTTCACACGGTGGAGGAGGCGGCGGCGACGGCGAGATGGCGTAAGTGGCGCGACGTCGAATCGTTGAGGATTCAGATGGAGACTTATTGCGAGAACGGCCTAAAGCCATGGACGCCCAGCAAGCTCCCCTACACTACTGGTATCAAATTGATTTTTTTATTATTATTACTATTATTTTCCGGCACGGCGGCGTTGCGCAAAACGAACTCTGCAATTCAGGGATGCGCCGCCGGTTCTCGAAACAGAGCATGAACAAACACGATCCATCTTTGGAGGGCCCGTTTGACACTGTGTCTGGCTGCGGTGATGAACGCAGTGGTTAAAAATTAAAGTCCTCGAACACTCCACCTCACCTAAGGAAGCCGTGGTTGTAAACACATGGGTTAAACCGTCATTTGTTAAGCATCACCTAATAAATATCATTTGTTTGAACATAAAAGTGGATGAAGTTCTTTAAATGGATGTTAACAAATGACAATTTAACCCTCATGGCCCCATGTTCGTGACCGCCAAGCCGAAGGCTTCGGCTTTGTTGAGATTGGACGAAAACGCTAACATCATAGAATGCATGTTACCCCGCCAATTAAAAAAAATCATTTTAAACTCAAGAGTGGGTAAAGTTTTTTAGGTAAGATTGGACAAAGGATAGTTCATAACCATCACATTCAGGACTGCCATGGCGGTGCCAAATGGAGCCAAATTCCACCCATCTTTGTTTAAAATGGATTTTTTTTTTGAAAGGAAGATCTGCTCGGTCAATGAAAATGCGCGAGCAAGTGGGGTCACCGTGCACAGATTTACTGTGCACCACGGGCCGCACAAAATTACAGCCTTCTGTTGTTTGTGATCGGTGGGGACCTAAAAGACCCGGTTGGCGGATCTTATTTTTGCTTGTTCCAAAGGGCGAAAATTCTTCTGTCTGGGGCCTCCGGGTAGGGGTGCAAACGAGTCGAGCTTGACAAAATTTTCAAGCTCGAGCTTTTCATTTTGAGCTCGAGCTCGACGAGCTCATTTTTCCCAGCTCGATCTCGAGCTCCATGCCAACTTATCGAGCTCGAGCTCGAGTTTCGAGCTCGCGAGCTCGAGCTCGAGTTTCGAGCTCGCAAGCTCGAGCTGCTCGATCGCGAGTTTTTTAGCTCATGAGCTTTATTTTCTTATTTTTTTCATATTTTATATATATGTATATTTTAAAAAAAATTGGTATAAAAAGCTCGCGCCGGCTCGCGAGCTCATGAACATTAACATTCGAGCTCGAGCTCGACTCGTAATCGAGCTCGAGCTCGTCGAGCTCGAGCTCCACAGACTCAAGCTCGAGTCGAGCTTTTTTCGAGACGGCTCATCGAGCTTTCGAGCCGGCTCAACTCAACTTACACCCCTACCTCCAGGCATCAAAGCATCCAATAAAAATGCAGAAAATAGTGGGGCTTCTAACTGAAATTTCTTTCGCCTGCAACTCTAAGAAAAAAAACGGTTCAGAAAATCAATAAGAACAAGCGAAATAGTGACACCCACTTTTACTTTGTCGCACAAGCCCCACAAAAGTGGGGGCTTCTCCTGTATTTCCTTGGTCACTGTTTTGCTCATAATTTTGCTCCACTAAACTAGAGCATTTCGTGCATTTCAGGACATCAGTTGGCCTCCCGGACCTGAATCCTAATTATTCCTATCGAACCCAAACCCGAATCCAAACCCGAACCCAAACCCGAACCCGGACCATAAATTTTGCTCCACTAATTGCTTTTCTTTTTTTGGCTACTTAATGAAGATGTGCCGGACACCGCGCTGATAGCGAGGAGGCATGGATCTACAAGCAATCTGTTTTCATGTCTTCTTTTTAACGAGCTCGAGGCGTTCAATCCGAGAGATCAGCTGGCGTTCGCGTACGTGAGGGATATGATGCGCCCTCGGATCACAATAAACATGTTCGAGTTCGAAGTCTTCGAGCAGGTGGCTGTGGAGTACCGGCACAGTTTGAAAGGAGAGGGTGCCGCGGTGCCGGCGGCGGCGGAGAAGCCCTTGCGAAGGGCGGCGCCGGTGGGCTTCAAACTGAGCAAGTGCCGGAATTATCTTCTCCAGATGTGGGGAGAGGGGGTTGATGATACTGATGGAGGTTAATTAATTAAGGCGATTGATATCCGCACTACAATTATGGATATCCGCACTACGATTACTTATAATTTTTCGCGCCTTTTGAAAATACTCCTTGTACATGCATTTTTAGGAAAAGTGTTCAACACGAAAGTTGTAGATCTCGACGAGATCTACAACTTTCGTGTTGAACAATTTTCCTAAAAATGCATGTATAAAGCGTATTTCTAAAAGACGCGAAATCTGAGCGTATTTCCTAATGTACGTCTGTTCATTTTGGAAGCATGTATGAATTAAGATTAGTTCTTTATTGGGATGAGAGAGTATAGTTAAATACTTAAATGTTAAAAGTTAAAACAAACGGCATTTATAAAATAAAAATTATTTTATTTATTCAATAAAGTTGAATCAGTTCTATATATTGTATAAAAAAAATTAATTATTATAGTTAAAATTATGTAGTAAGCTTTGTGAACATTGTGTTCTCTCTTTAACTTCCACCGTGCATAGGGCGTGCACGGGACCCAGAGCAGCTACAACAGAACTATAGTCGTGAACGTGAATCTTAGAGCTGTCACTTAAAATCGAAAACCGCAAAACGAATCGGAACCGCAGAGAACAAGACAGAACCGTTCGCAAATTATTCGGGTTCCGGATTGAATTTTGGAACCGTGAACAACATTGGTCCGGGTGTGGTTCTTACATTTTATTATCCGTACCGGAACCGGAACCGGAACCGCAACATTCTGTCTCAAGCGCTTTCAAGATTTTTAGACCCGATCTGAACCGGACCGAAATAGAACCGAACCGCAACCCGTTTATTATTATTATGATATTATTATAATATTTTTATTATTTTATAATTTATCTATAATATTTATACTTACTATCACGAGTGAAGTTGATGCAGTTGGGAACTCAAACCGCAATCGCACTAAAGGGGATCGATTTTGGACTGAACAAAACTTCACCGCATAAAAACCGTGTGGTATGCTTTGACATTGGTGCTGTTATGAGTCAATTTTTGCAAGTGCACTTTTGATTTGTGTTCAGTTATATGATGTATTTTTAATGGTGATTGTTAGCCGCAACCCGTTATTTTACTAGTCGCACCCCAAAATCTCTCAATTTTTCGCGCCTTTTCGAAATACGCCTTGTACATGCAGTATCAGGAAAAGTGTTCAACATGAAAGTTTAGATATCAACGAGATCTACAACTTCCGTGATGATCACTTTTCCTAAAAATGCATGTACAATGCGTACTTTGGAAATATGCTCAGGTTTTGCGCCTTTTCGAAATACGCCTTGTGCATGCAATTTCAGGAAAAGTGTTCAACACGAAAGTTGTAGATCTTGTCAATATCTACAACTTTTGTGTTCAACACTTTTCCTGAAATTGCATGCACAAGGTGTATTTCGAAAAGGCGCGAAAAATTGGAAGATTTTGGGGTGCGACTAGCCAATTACGGGTTGCGGTTAACAATCACCTTTTTAATTTTACTTACATTTTTTGAAATATTTTATTTAAAAATATAGAAGATATACAACTACTATTTATTAATAATCATGAAAGACAACTAATTGTAGCCGATTGTTATGGTTGAGCATGCCGACGAGACGTGCGCAAGTCAACTAGACGTTGTGACAAGTCTACACGAGTAGAAAGGCGATGAATACTATCCCACTGACCGTAGAAAAGACCGCTGAGAAGTGTGCAACATAAAGATGTTCTTTTGAGTTTTACTATTTGCAGCTCGCTTTTATTTCAATCCGCCAAGTTTGATTTTGGTCTTAGTTGAAACCAATAGGAACCAGACCGAACCGCTTGGAACCAGACCGAACCGTTAGTGGCCGGTTTGGTTTTGGGTCTTGTTGAACCGTAACCGGAACCGTAGACACGACGGTTCCAAAAAATAAGCTGGAACCGGAACCAGAACCGAAACTGGTCAAACCAAATTAGGTTTTGGTTATAATTTGAATAACTGTTACATTATTAGTTCGGTTCATGGTTTTAGTAGAACCGGAACCGTGACAACTCTAATCATGATAATGTTAATGTATATTTGGATATAAAATGGGCCGGAAGCTTAACGCGTTTGGTTCGGATACCGGGATATCCGATATTCGTATTGAACCTAGGATTTGCCTATAAAACCCAAGTTAGGGAGAACGGGGAGGTAGTTCTACTTTGACCGGTGCCTGAAATGCTTCGAGCGACATAATAGATGGTACCTTAGTCGTGAAAATACCTTGGCCGATTGAGAACATTCTCCCTGACCGACAAATGATGGGAATGAAATTCCTTTTATAGAACTCTGGGGTGCGGATAGCCCTCTGCTCATGATCTCCACTATCTTAATGGGGACATGAGTTTGACAGTCGCGCGTGCGATCGGCACGCGCAATCGCACACGATCCACGCGCGCGGGATCCCACTCCTGGTGGCCGACTGGGGCCGACTAGACGATTGGTCCCTCTCCTCTCCTTTTTGTCGGTCGGTCGGCCCAAACCGGCCTAGCTTCCGGTCGGCAAGGAGGTCACGTCTTGCAGCCGCACCTCTGCGATCGCACGGCGCGGCCACCCCGTCGGTCGCCCCGACCGGCGGCCCCCCTCCAACGACCGTTGTTGTGACCGTGGCAGGCTGTGGGCGAATGCCGGCCGCGGGTGGATGTCTGCCGCGCCCGATCCTCTGGCCAGGCGCGCTCGACCGGCTACGCTCCGCGCTCCCCGGCTCCAGACGGCGGTTGACGGCCGGCTGGCGCCTTGCCGACGGTTAGTGGATGGTGCAGGAGCCGGCCGCCTCCCCCCGCCTGTTAGGGACGACTCCCTCGTTGGCTGTGGCGCCATGTTGTTCCTCCGCCGTCCAATCGACTCGCCGGTCACGACCGTCCATTGCGCAGGTAATCACTCGCGTAACCGTCGTTAGTGGGGGGAGCCATGATTTAAGTGGCAATTTGCATTCAACAACTGTTGTGCACTCTAAAACTATGTTAAAAATATTAATGTGGGGGGTTACAGTGTGCGGATAGTCGTATAACTACTGTAACCACATTCTGTAGGCTATAAAAGGAGTCCTAGCCTCCTCATTTCTTACTTTCTCCTTCGTGCTTTTATGTTCCTCAGGACAAAGCTCTGTTTCTCCTTCGAGCCATCATTCCTCCACCAGAATTCATCTACGGGACACCGCTCCTCCACCTGAATTCTCCTACAAGCCATCACCGCTCCACCAAAAATTCAGCTAAGTCCACAACATCACCACGAAGAAGATGATCTGCCGGTTACAGGAAGAAAGCCTCGTTCGCATACAACCTCCAGCAAGCCCGCTCCAGCCTCATATCGTGCGTTCCGCGCCCGTCCTCGCACTAAGATTGTGAAAGCTAAATCTCGAGTGGAGCAGCTTGTTGTCCGTCGAGCACCAAAGATTCTCTCACACCTCCAAAGTGTAACGAGAAGCAGTCTGTCGCTCTTGATTCTACAAACAAGTTGTAATCCGAAAACTGATAGTGGAGTTTGACCGACACAAACCCAGTCGCGTGGTTTTTTACCGGTTGAGGAGTTTTTCCACGTAAAAATCCTCTTGTGCGCTTGTTTTCTTACTCTGTGACTGATTGCGCGCTCGATCGCTCCCGGGCTAAGACGGTCACATCTGGGCCGGTTTAGGAGCGCTGAGTTAGACCGCAACACATGTAAACCATGAAATGAATAGCATTCATTTCGTCAGAAATGGTGAGAATATTGATCGTGAAATTAGTGGGTGAAATATGATTGTTGATGCAAATTTGTGCGACCGAAAAACACTGTGTGCTCAGTAGGTCATTTATCGGTCTATAGTGTCACTGGACATCCCTATTTCTAATCATGTATGCCTTGCAATATAATCAACAAAATTAAAAATGGGGCATATAAATCTTATCTTTCTTGATCACTCCTAAACTCAGTCCAAACAAGTATAAATATTATCTTTCAGAAGAAGGGCACACAGTGCATGTTTTTCTTCAATGCCTGAAATTATAAATATGGTCCTAAGAAGCTAAGATAACGAACTTGTTGTGGGTGGTCTGATTTTCCTCTAGTCTTGAGAATCAAACTGTCTTAGCTTTAAGTTAGATTGGACGTACAAATAGTCAAAAGTAAATCAAACATCAATGCCACGAAGACATTTAAGCGTGAAAAACTTGAAAAGGATGAAAAATCACGTGGGGGGATCGGTGTCGAGCCAAAATTCATTAACTTCCTTGAGGTTTTAAGGCTCCGTTTGGCGCAGCGTTTGGAGCTCTCCGTTTGGGGCAAACGCCGCCGCACGGCGGGTAACCAAATGGTCAGCAACGGTGCTTGCTCCGTTTGCACCCGCGGCCTCCCCCCTCCGGTTCCAAAAGCATTCCTTCTACTCCCGCCGCCTGAGCAAAACGTCAAACCAAATGAAACCTAAGTGTTTGAGTTCTCTGGAGGGTGACATTTCACCTCTCTATTCACAATTTTTAGGTACATACGGGGGTGGGGAATGGTTAAGTACACATTGTTGAAATTTGTGAAGTGAAAGTGGGTGATCAGGAAGACCGGGCGGCCAGGGCGGACTGTCCATGCGGACTGATGGAGTAGGCTGGCTGTCTGGTGGAGGCGGCCTGATGTGGTTCTGGAGGTAGCCAGGCGGACTTGGATTGGAGTCCGCCTGCTTCTGCGGTCTGGCTTATTGCCAGTTTGGATTGCAGGATTGGAGTTGTTCCGCGGACTGTGCGGACTGGTTGCCAGTCTGGCAGTTGGTTGTTGGCTTGGGAGTTGTACGAGTTGGATCTTGCGAGTTCTGCCTTGCTCTGGTGGAGCATTGGCGATCTTCCAGGGAGCTGGCGGACTGGGGCCTTGTCCGCCAAGCTCACGCCAACTGGTTGGTGGTTTGCTGGACTTGGTTACACTCTGTGACAAGTCCAGGGTGTTTGCATGTGTCGGCAGAGTCCGCTGTTGACCGGGCAATCTGCCTGTTGGTCGTGGACTTGTGCGGCGGGCTGATGCAGTGTCCGCAGAGTCCGTTGTTGACCGGACAATCTGCATGTTGGTCGTGGACACATGGGGCGGGCTGAAGTGGTGTTTGCGAGTAGTACGAGCTGGTGCCTTGTTTGTGTATAGCGTGCGGACTAATGTAGTATGGGTTGTGGCTGTGTCCGGGTGTTGTGCGATGTGGCGGACTGGTGCAGTGCTCACGAGCTGTGCGGGTTATTGCCTTGTCCGCATGTAGCATGCGGACTGACACGGTGAATGGGTTGTTGCTGTGTCTGCTTGCTGCATGTGTGCGGACTGGCGCGGTGTCCGCCTGGTGGTGGACTGATCTTGTTTTGGCGTCTGGCGTGTTGTTTGAAGTCCGGCTAAGTCCTTGCGGACTCGGCGGACTGAGGTGTGCTAGCTGCGAGCTGGGATGGTGACTCTATTCACTAGGTCGGTGACCACACTCCTCACCCCGCCTATAAATAGATCCCCCCTGGCACGTCTACAGTAACTGAGGGAACAGTAATTTGAGACTTGGTTAAGTGCTGCGACCTCGTTTTCTTGTCCGCGCGGTTTGATCAGAGTTAACTGATTGTTGTTTGCAGGTTGCGCGGCTAGCACTGTGGAGCCAGGAGTTTGGCTTTGACTTTGGTCAAGTTCAGTGAAGTTTGCAGTTACAATCGGCGGTCTCAGCAGGTCGCTTCTGCGGCTTGTCATTTTACTCTGTTTCAGCTTTTCCAAGTTCAATAACCTGTCAGCCGGACTCGGCGGTTAGGCGGTCTGTTCTTCAGTTCGGCAGCAGCTTGCAGTAGTCGGCGAATAACGGTGTGTCCGCGCGACCTCGCGGTCTTGGCGGACTCCGTGTTCTATTCGTCATCCAGCAGTTCGAGCGATCTCGGCGGTCTCCAGTTCTGTCCGCCCGGATTGATTTTTGTATCTTTTCTGTTTTCCTTGTGTACTGGCAAAATCATGTCTCGCCACGTATATCTCGTCCTGTAAAGAAGTTAATAACTATATGATCTGTTTTTTCCTTCTACTTGCATTTGATGTTTGAGCTTGCTTTCCCAGTTCCGCTTGATCAAGGTGCGATCTTGATAGCTCTGAGAATATTAATTTGGCGTCAGACTATCTCGTTGATCATCTTGAGTGAAAATTCAATAATCTCACCTCTCTATTCACAATCTTTAGGTACATAAGGGGGTGGGGAATGATTAAGTACACAGAGCTTTGGAGAGAGCATCCACGAACGTGTTCTTCTAAGTCTTTTCCTGCACCTGCTGCTACATCCACGAGTCTGTTGAGCGTGAGTAGACTAGAATGGGAGTAGAGTAAATTCTGGCAATGAAACGATCTAAATCTCGCGTCCTCGCCGGAAAACCTTGGAGCTAGTTCTCTCTGTCTCACAGGTTGTGCGCCTTCAAATGAAAGCTTGGGGAGCATTTTTATAGATTTCTTGATGTGACGCATTAGTAATTGCCCCGACTGAATCTTGAGTTGATGAATGATGTTGCTCCATTCTGATTACCTAGATCACCAATTTTTGAAATAATGAACAAGCCCCCATTCTGAGCTCAAGGGGTGCACGTGCCTGTTAGGTTTGCACAGGCATTCGCACTACGTGTACGTGCCCATGTGGTGTGTGAGCGCATGTGCGATGCGCGCGCGAAAGGGGAGGATGCGCACGCCAGGGTCGCGCGCACCAGCACAACGCACACATGCGCTCCCGTATAGGTTGTGTGTGTGCTTGGTGCGTGTGCATTCGCACGACTCAGTTTTACTTGTCGTGCAGGTTGTGTGCATGCTTGGTGCGTCTCACTTGTCCCCTTTAAGACAGTTTTACGGTCCTTTGAGAAAACGTAACGTGTGCACACGACTCAGTGGGCTCACTCAGTTGGGTTGCCTTGCTCGAGTGTTTTGGTCTGATTTGACTCGGAAATATTCAGGGGGAACCCCATCAAATGCCCCCAAATTTTCACGGTTCGTGATCTGCGAAGCAACGTGCCTACAAATTTTTTACCTTGATTATTTTTCCTTAGGGTCGTGTACTTTGAATCATTACTTTGTGCGCCAACAACGAATTACTCTTGATTTTGGCATGTCAGACTTGTAGGTACTTGTTGATCATCTATAGTTACTTGGAAACCCTATAGTGAGCGTTGGATGGTGATCTTCATAGTTATTTCATCACGCATCACTCTTGCTTGCCATGTGGCTCTTGTGGTGCTTTGCAAGAACATTCTCCCATTCTGAGCTTTGTGCACTGTGTCTGTATCAATGTTGTCAGGATCACGATCCGGATCGTAGGATCGTACGATCCTACGATCCCGATTCTACATTTCGATTCAGATCTTAACCCAGATCGAAATCAGGTTAAGCTCACGCGGGATCGCGATCCGGATCGTGGAATCGTTAGGATTGCGATCCTAAGCACGATTCCACGATCCAGCGGAATGGTTAAAAGCAAGCAGCGGATCCCGATTCCCGACCTAAACCCTATTTCCCCTCCCCGACCCCGACGCTCCCTGCTGCTCCCCCGATTTTTCCCCTCCCTGACCCCGACGCTCCCTCCTGCTCCCCCGACTCTCCAGGTTCTTCTTCTCCTGCTTCTTCTTCTCCTGCTTCTTCTGCTCCTGCTTCTTCTGCTCCTCCTTCTCCTGCTCCTCCTTCTCCTGCTCCTCCTTCTCCTACTCCTCCTTCTCCTCTCCTCCTCCTGCTTCTTCTTCTCCTGCTTCTTCTTCTCCTGCTTCTTCTTCTCCTGCTTCTTCTTCTCCTGCTTCTTCTGCTCATGCTTCTTCTGCTCCTCCTTCTTCTGCTCCTCCTTCTTCTGCTCCTCCTTCTCTTGCTCGTCCTTCTCCTGCTCCTCCTTCTCCTCTCCTCCTCCTCCTCCTCATCCTTCTCCTTCTCCTTCTCCTTCTCTGTCTTCTTCTCCTTCTCTTTCTTCTTCTTCTTCTTCTTCTTCTTCTTCTCCTTCTCCTTCTTCTCCTCCTCCTCTTCCTCCTCTGTGCATATGTGCCCAGATTATATAGACTGATTTCTGCCCAGAAATCAGTCCATTTCTGGGCAGAAATCTGGACTGATTTCTGTCCAGAAATCAGTCCATTTCTGGGCAGAAATATGGACTGATTTCTGCCCAAAAATCAGTCCAGATTTCTGGGCAGAGCCCAGAAATCTGGACTGACATTTCTTCTCCTTCTTCTATGTGTTGTATGCACAGAAACATCGAGATTTCTGGGCAGAAACATCTTGATTTCTGCCCAGAAATCAGTCCAAATTTCTGGGCAGAAATCTGGACTGATTTTTGCCCAGAAATCTGGATTACCTGCCCAAAAATCAGTCCAGATTTCTGGGCAGAAATACAAGAAATGTGACTGAAATTTGATGATTTCTGCCCAGAAATCAGTCCAGATTTCTGGGCAGAAATCTGGATTTCTGGCCAGAAATCAGTCCAGATTTCTGGGCAGAAATCTGATTTCTGCCCAGATTTCTGGGCAGAATTCTATTTATGTATGCCCAGAATTATGTCCAGATTTCTTCCCAGAATTATGTTTATGCTTATTAGCCTTATTTGGATTCTGTTTATGTATGCTTATATTTTTAAAATGCTTACTTGACTTTGTAGATGTCTGCATCTGGGTCCGGTTCAAAGCCAGTTGGAAAAAAGTCCCGAAAGAATGCATCAAGTTCGAGAGGTGATCCGGGTTGGGAGCATGTGATTGAAATTGATAGTACAAACAAAAAAGTGCAATGTAAGTACTGTTTAGTGATTAGATCCGGTGGGATTTATAGATTGAAACATCACCTAGCCGGAACTAAATTTAACGTAGAACCTTGCACTAAAGTACCTGAAAATGTTAAAATATAATTTTTGAATATTCTTCAAGCTCATGGGGAGGAGATTGTTAAAAAGAAAAGAAATATTGAGGAGGCTATTCATTATATTGGACACCCTGTGATGTGCATTGCATTGACTTAATTTTAGAAGATTTTGAAAAAAAAATTGAATTGCATAAATTAACAATAGCAAAAGGTAGAAAGATAACATCATACATCTACTCCAGAACTTTGCTACATACTTGGCTGCTTGATTTTACAAAGGGTAGAGAGTTGATCCGCCCTGCAGTTACCCGATTTGCCACAGCTTACTTGACATTGGGATGTCTTTCTGAGAATAAGGGTGGTTTGATGACGATGTTCACGTCTGCCAAATGGAAGTCTAGTAGGTTTGCCGGTTCAAAGGAGGGGAAATCAATTCAAAAAATTATTTTAAATACAACTAGATTTTGGTCTCATGTCACTTCATGTTTAAAAGCAGCATTTCCACTCATCAAGGTGCTTAGAATGGTTGATTCAGAGACCCCTATGATAAGATTTATATATGAGCAGATGGATCGAGCTAAGAAGAAAATTCAAAATAATTTTGAAAACATCAAGAGAAAGTAAGTAGCTATAGCTTACTTATTATTTTAAGTTTCATTGTGTTTTGGATTTATATCATAACATGCAATTATTATTTTATGTGTTATGTTGTAGATATGAACCAATATGGGTCATCATTGATGAGAGATGGGCAAGCCAACTTCATAGGCCCTTACATGCTGTAGCTTATTATTTGAATCCCCATTACCACTTTAGCCCATCATTTAGGGCAGATGCTGAAGTAAAATTGGGATTTTACAATTGTCTCCAACGGATGATTCCAAATGAAGAGGAGAGAACGAAAATAGATATTCAAATGGATGATTTTAAACATGCAAAAGGGTTATTTGGGTTAGAGTCTGCAAAAGCCACTAGGAACAAAAGATCTTTAGGTGAGACAAATTATGTTTATAATATTTTAAATTATTAATAAATAAACCTGTAATGTACTTTTCTGTTTAAGTATTTGCAAAATTTTCAAATTTACAGCTGATTGGTGGGATTCATACGGTGACAATTGTCCCGAATTGCAAAGATTTGCAATTCGGGTTCTAAGTCTAACATGCAGCTCTTCCGGATGTGAACGTAACTGGAGTGCATTTGAGATGGTGAGCTCAATGCCTCAATTATTGTTGTATGTTTAAAAGCATAATCTCAGGCGTTTTCTTATTGTCATTAACGCATTATAATTTTTATTTCAAAGGTTCATGCAAAAAAAAGAAATCGGCTATATCAAAATAAGATGAATGATCTAGTGTTTGTGATGTATAACAAAAAGTTGATGGAAAGACAAGATAAAAGGGATATGCAGTTAAAGGAAAAGTTTTTTAATTTTGAGGATATTGCTTCTGATGATGAATGGATCCCAGAGATGGAAGATCTAGTTCTTCCCCGCAAGGGCAACTGGTTGAGGATTATTCAACAAAAAGATGCTCAGGAAACATATAGTGATGATAGCATTGAAAGGAATGTTGAACAAACTACTACGGAAATGAATGAAGAAGGTTAGTTTCATATTAAATTTAAAATAGATCTGATAGACTCTCTTTTCTTAATAGATCTTGCATCGTGCTCTCTTTTCTTAATTAAATTCTTTTTTTTTGTAGGTGGAGTTGAAGATCTCACCATAAGGGGCAGTGATCACGATGCTATCGAGTACATTAGTGAGGGTGAATGGGATGATGACAAGAATGTCAGTGGTGATGAGGAAAATATGACACTTGATGATGAGGACATGGTCGACATACCTATTAAGGATTTGTTCTGATTTTTGATGGTTTTCATTGACCATTAGATGAACCATGAAGCTACTCTTCAATTTATTTTGTTTTAGTCATTATTTTTGTATTTCATATTTGATATGTTGGAGGAATTATATTTGAAGTGTTTGTTAATAATTTGTTATTTTTTTATTTTACATTTCAAATTTAATGATCTGATAGGCTGATAGCATTGTTAATTACTTAATTTGTCATTGTTATAACTTACAAAAGGGTTATTTGGGTTGATTGTCTCTGTGATTTTTGTTCTCATCTATAGGTTTATCTTCATAATTTGGTTACTGATGATAGTTTGACGAAGATGGGACAGACAGACAGCTAAGACAAAAATGCTTACTCATCTTGGCTTTAGAGTTGCTAACGTAGAGTCCGAAGTTACACTACTCAGGTACATTTACAATCATAACTGTTTCTTTATGCATGTTCTTATTTTGTCTTAGACTTATGATCTATTCTAGATTTCTCATAATAATAGTCTTATTACTCTTATAGTAAACAAATGAAAATGATTAATTATATGATTCTTGGTATAAAATATTTGTGTAATTGTTTGATATGATTGATATCAAATTCAATTTCCTCATTTAAGTCTTGTTTTAAGAATATAGTGGGATCTTACGATCCACGATCTGATCCTACGATCCGATCCGATCCAACCCCTTAAACGATCCCACCTAGGATCTCGATCCTGACAACCTTGGTCTGTATGGAAGTGTTGTGCTTTCCATGTTCCTCTTCGTACGAACATGTGAGTATGACGTTGTATGTTAGCTTTGGTGCTTGTTGCATGCCGTTAGTGTTGGGGTGAAGAGACCAGCTTGAAGGGACGATTTGTCCTCGTCTGGGTGGCGCAGAAGGACTAGCGAGTTTGTTCCTATTGAAATTAGTATGTGGATTTGGGGCACACTTTCATCATGGGGCACAGAAGAACTTGGGGTTAGTTCCAATCGTTATTTAAAAGTTCATGGGATTTGTTCGCGCGAGATGTGTAGAAGGATCCAGAGTCCGTTTTTATTAGAAGGCGTAAAAGAACTTGGTGGCCGAGCTTGTACGGCTGGAGGAGGAGAAAGCGTCGATGACTTTTTCCGGCTCAGGCCAAGATGACGCGGACTTATTTGATCGTCGAACACAAGGAGTCATAAGTCTTTTGGTGCAGCTAGCATAGATTCCCGAGGAGGCTCGTTCATTGATGATGACTACGGAAGGATGAGCGCTGCCGAAGGATGAGCGCGGTGCCTCGTTTCATTTTGTATTTGGTTTCTTCGAGCTGTAGACTTTGAGCATATTTGTGTGCATGTGCTACAAATTATCATCCTTGAGCAATTTAAATTTAAGAGAAACTTCTTTATTGAATCAAATATTCGCCATGATTGGGGATATCTCCCGCCCTTTTCGCAAAATATTTGATTGAATTATAATTGACTATGTTTCCCCTTTAGGTAGATTAGAAGTTGGGAGGATATTTTTCAATCTTAATGGAACCTTGGATTATGAGTCTCATGAATGCTTTATAAATAGGAGAGGATCTATACTTTCTTATTTACGTTTTTGCAGGCTCTTTGGAGTTCTTGTTCGGAGTTTGAGAAGTTCCCTCATCGTTATGTCTCCTCTAAAGAAGGTTTGCATTTTTTTCTAAGTAATTACTTTGAGTCCAAAGAAGGAGAAGGCGCGTCAGGGGGGCACGCTGGGGCGTGACGTGACACCGGGGGTGACGCTTCGCCACGACGTGACACCGGGGGTGACGCCGCACCACAGGGTGCATCAGCGAAGGGGCGCGTGTGGCGGGGTTCGTGCGGGCGCACGTGGCGGTGCCCTTTGGCGAGCATGATCGCGCCTGCGCAAGCACGCGATGTTCCCGCGGCCGCGCGGTGCCCACACAGACACTCAGTTCACGTGGTGCGTGTACAGTTCCTGCGTGGTGTTGGCGTGAATGTGCATTATTAGTGAAGGGGTGCTTGAAGACGGGCTTCCGGATCCCACCTGTGAGGAGACTCGAAATTTTCAAATTATGCAACTTATCTATAACACAATTCTCCTCAATTGGGATGACGATGATCAAGATGCTGATTTGTTTCTTCTAGGAGTATGGCTCTTGCTTGTTCGTCCAGCTATTTTGTGATTGGTTCGAAGACTTCCCTGGCTCTGGTGATCAGATCAAGGTGAGGAGCAATAAGAAGTAGCTTGCGTTCAAAGACGAGACTGATTAGCACCAAGGAGGTACGCTCTTTGGGTTCTTTATGAATCCATTGAACCAAAGAATAAGCAAGGGGAAAAAGCGCCACTTGCCTCAACCTTGTCAAACCCGGCAACACCAGCACTCTTTTTTTACAGATCTGGCCGCAAAAACTCCTAAGCAGAAAAATCTTAAACTTTTCGAGAGGAAGGAAGGTTAAAACGAAATTCCTAACACCCAAAATTTCACGAAACGGGAAAAACTTACCGTAGAAACGTAGATCTCGGTGAGAGCTATCCGGATCTACTCTCCGACGACGGTTTTGTGCAACAGAGTCCCTAAAATTGGCGGCCGAAGGCTCTTCAACGACCGCCTCTTTCTCTCTTTCGCATACAGGCGACGGTTTCAGGAAAAAAGATAATGAATGGGGTTTGTCTATTCACAAGACTATTTATACTTATAAATATGAGCATTATAATAATAATTTATTATTAATTAATCATCCAAACGACTCAAAATCCGCACCAACACGGATTTTTACGAAAATCGCACTGTAGCTAAATGTTGACGCTATGAATCCAACGACGAAGTCGGAATTAGGATCCGACAGACCAAACTCGGGTAAACACTCCCCAAATCATATACACCAAACATCTCAAAAACGCTCCACCGAGTCATCAAAACAGACTCGGCTTGCAAGGGAATTCCACAAACAAGCTAGACACCAGTCCCACTGAAAACTTTTTGAGCAAAACCACGCTCTAACAATGGCACCCGCGAAAACACGCGTCAACGTAACGTCATGACGTCAAAATTATGTCAATAAAAGAATTAGATTAAACATCAAAATATCAGGGGCGTTATAGTCACACCCCCTAAAAGGAAATTTCGTCCTGAAACTTTACGCACAAAACTTCTACTATAGAAGAAAAATAACCAAGGGCTATCAAATAGAAATACGTACCAAACAAGACTCGGAGAACAGATGAGGATGAGCCTCCCTCATAGCTGACTCCAACTCCCAAGTCGCGCTCTCCACGTCATGGTTCCGCCACAAAACTTTAACCATAGGCATGATTTTTCTCCGCAACACTCGATCTTGAGTATCCAGAATGCGAACAGGCATCTCAACATAGGAAAGATTAGGCTCCAGTTGGGGCACAACATCAAGAATCTGCCGGTCGTTTAACACACACTTTCACAACTAGCTTGCGTAAAACACATCGTACACACCAGGGAAATTTACGGGTAAATTCAGCCTATAAGCTGACACACCAATCCGCTCAACAACTCCAAACGGTCTCACATACCTCGGGTCCAACTTATGGTTCTTACCAAACCTCTTAATACCAGACATCGGGGAAACCTTAAAAAACACCATGTCCCCTACAACAAACTCCAAATCAGACCTACGCCGATTGACGTTCTTCTCATAACGCTCTTGAGCTATCCGAAGCTTCTCTCGAACATGTCTCATAGAAATGTTCATTTCTTCTAACGCTTTAGGACCCAACAACGGTCTCTCACCCACCTCGGCCCAAAACAAGGGAGTCCTACAACGCCTCACATACAAAGCCTCAAGCGGGGTCATCTGCAAACTTTCTTGATAACTATTATTATATGCAAATTCCATTAGTCTCAACCGCTCATCTCACGCTCCTCTGTGGTGCAAAATATAACATCTGATCATATCTTCCACGATCTGATTTACTCTTTCCGTCTGACCATTTGTCTGTGGTTGATAAGCTGTGGAATACCTCAAATCGGTACCCAAACCTTCCTGTAGGCTTTTCCTAAAGCGAGACGTAAACCTGGAGTCTCGATCTGATATAATACTAACAGGTACTGCATGTAGTCTGATGACTTCATCCAAGTATAACTCATCTATCTTCTTCATGTAGTAGTCAATCTTAAACGACACGAAGTGAGCACACTTCGTCAGTCGATCCACTATAACCTAAACTGAATCGTGTCCTCGGGGAGATCTTGACAATCCCGTAATGAAATCCATGGAAATGCTCTCTCACTTCCAACTTGGAATTTCTAAGGGCGTTAACTTGCCACCCGACCTTCCATGATCAGCCTTAACTCGCTTGCACGTGAAACATTCAGACACAAACCTGGCTATATCACTCTTCATACCAAACCACCAGACAATCTACTTTAGGTCTTGTTACATCTTTGTAGACCTGGGTGGTAGGTAACACTAGAACCGTGTGCCTCACTTCACAACTTAAATCGAATGTCCTCAATAGCAGGGATACAAAATCTGTTGTGGTACTTCAAAGTACCCGCATCATCAATGGAAAAGTCTGGTAACTCCCCTTTCTTAGTTCTAAGATAAAGGTGCAACAAGTCCGGATCATCCTTCTGATGTAGCCTCGTAAGTGTAATTCAAGAAGGTTCTGCTACAACCAAACTGCTCGACGAGTCACAACTTCAAACAGAAATATCCATCAAGAGAAATTCTTCTACCAGTGAATCCACGGAGAGGTCCAGGTTGAGGCGATGGCAGACAACATCGGCGTCGACCCCTGGCATCTCTGCGGCTCTCCATGCAAAGACGTCAACGTTGTCCTGCTGGCAAGCATCCATCTCTATCTTCCCTCCTAGCGGCAGCGATCCTCCAACCTTCAGCAGTCCCTGCTCTCCTCCTCGAGAGATCACATCTATCTCCTCCACCTCTTCAGCAGCACATAGTCCCTTCTCCTTCTCCAGCATCTCCTCCAGCTTCTCCGCGTCACCCATCCAGCTGATGGGGCTGACGGCATTCAGGTAGCATTCCCTGGAGGCCTTGAGATCTCCCCTGATCCTGATCTGAACATCTCCGCGGCAGTACTTCAGACATTGATGGTAAGAGGACGGAACGACCCTAAAGTAGTTGATGAGGGGTCGCCCGAAGATGGCATTGTAACCGCTCGGCGCGTCGATGATGATGAAGCGGCATCGGATCGACGTCCCGCCGAGTGTAACTAGCAGATCCACTGCTCCCTCCACCTCTTTCTTCTCTCCTGAGAAGCCAAAGAGCGGTCCATCTACTGCCTGGACTCGGGACGGTTCCACCTGAAGCCCGACGAAGGTTCTTTTGAAGATGACATTCACCGAGCTACCGTTGTCCGCGAGGATTCGGTCGACGGTGAAGTCTTCGATGGCGGCTTGAATGACCAAGGCATCATGGAAAGGATTCTCGCTCCCTGGCATGTCCTCCTCCGAGAACGTGATCTCCTCCAATGGCGGCGGGGTCTGTGAAGTCGAGGTGACGTTCTTTCGATAGATCTGGTGGAGACTACCCTTGCAGGAAGCTCCAAGCCCGGCCCCTCCATTGATCACGCCTACATGCCCACCTCCTGGGCCATGTATCACTTCCCCGCGACCTCCCAGGTCGACTCGGTCCTCATTCCTCCTCCTTGCTGGAGCTTGGAATGTCACCTGCCCTACCGGGGCCTCCTGCCTCTACTGCTCTCTTTCTGCTTCTCTCGCCTCCAGCCTCCTCCTTGCTTCCCAGAACTCGGGGCAAGCCAAGGCCCCGTGCCCCTCTACCCGATGAATATCGCAGTAGAGGGGAATCTCCGCCTCCTGGCGCATCGCTCGCTGCTCCCTCCGGCTACCATATTGGCTTTGCTCGGATGGTATAGAATCTCAACATCATAATCTGCAACATACTCTAACCATCTCCGTTGTCACAAATTTATCTCCTTCTGAGTAAAAACGTACTTCAAACTCTTATGATCGATATAAATCTTGCACAAAGTGTCATATAAAAGATGCCTCCATAACTTTAAGGCATAGATCACAGCTACGAGTTCTAAATCATGCGTAGGGTAATTCCTTTCATGAATCTTTTATAACACCCACTACTAGAAAACAGACCTTTAGCCACGGTTTTTTTGCCACAGGGGAAAACTGTGGCTAATAATGAAGTATTAGCAACGGTACCTATTCCGTGGCTAATAAGTTATTATTAGCCACAGATGACTAATTCGTGGCAAATAAAAAAAGTTTTGCCATTGTTTGCCTATTTCGTGGCTAATACTATTAGTATTAGCCACGGAAGCCTAATCCGTGGCAAAAAATGGGTATTTTTAGTCCCACACCGCCAGTTAAAACTTCTATTTCGGGTTTATATTGCTCATTCCGCAATGAATGTTTGAATTAAGCTAGGGGGCGGGCGGCCCGTGGGACGCGGGCGGCGGGCGGCGGGCCGCCGGCAGCCGCCGGCGGGCCGCGCCGGCGGAATTTTTTTTATGTGAGGAAAGAAGGAGCTTTTAGCCACGACAATTGAAATGTGGCAAAAAAGGAGCTTTTAGCCACGGCAATTGAACTGTGGCTAATAATTGCGGAAAAACAGACCCTTTAGCCACGATTTTGATTCGTGGCTAAAATTCGTGGCTAAAACTTATTTGTCACGGATTCAGCGTGCCTAATACTATTAGCCACGCTCGCATTGCCCACGCCCATTTGTCGTGGGTGGGCCGTGGCTAAAAGGCTTTAGCCACGGTTTTGGACTTTTAGCCACGACAATCTGTCATGGCTAAAAGTCAGTTTTCTAGTAGTGACCGTCATCCGTCACATAGGATATAACAGAAGGTCCGGCCGGGGCCCCACGCCATATTCCACTGACAGTTAGCGGAGTTACATATTAATACCAAAATACTATGAAACAATATCGAAACCTAACACAAAGCATTCTAGCGGAAGCTTTTAAGTAAGTTAGAAGAACCCATAAACATAACATGAATGTCCACTACAGTCACAGCAGGAATGAAATAACATACACAAAAGTCTTGGTCTTATGGCCTTACAACATTCATCTTCAATAAAAGTGTTTTACATACTTCGGCACGCATGCCGGTCATACATGATAGTATTAAAAGAAAACACTTCGCATTGGCCTTCAAGGGCCAGCACAGCAACAAGGGCTTCAGCCCGCTATTTTCCACTAGGCTCATCTGTTCCTGCATAAGAACAATCCACCGTACGGTGGCAAAACAAAGCAACGGTCAGCTAAAGCTGACCAAATTATAACGACCCCACTCCTTACTCGAGGTGGCGGTGCTCCTTCCCTGCAATTGTATTAGCAAAATCCAACATAGAAATGAAAGTGCAGTTTAAGCACACTTCACCTCAGGCGTAGGCACGAATGGCCACACACCCCGTGCTCTCAGGGCACATTCTCAGTGACTCTGGTCCAATCTGAGTCTTCACCACTGCCACCAGGACGGAAACATCATGAGCATTTGAGTCTTTCCGGTCGAAGCCTAAGACTCGTCCTTCTATGCCCCTGGTAAGTGCCACGTACTTTAGGTCTCTTGAACCGAACTACATAGAGCGGGTACGGATCCACTCAACCCGTTGCTCACATCGTCATGTCAATTTAAGCCATTGGCGCGGGTCAAGCTTCCCCGAGGCCCATCGTATCGATCTTACAATAGTACATAACCCAGTTATGCACAAGGTCGGCTCTCAGGCCACCAAGCTGGGGTCCCCGAGCACGCAGCCCCACACACTAGCCCATAGGTCCCTGCGAGATAGGCCTCATAGATCTACCACCGACGGTAACACTACCGCAGCGCAGTACCTGGTAGAAATGCATTTCTGTCCAGTTTTTCGGGTGCTCCTTGGGGATAGTCCCCAAAGTTCCCTGATGCAATCTACCGCGTAGAAACCCGAAAAACAAATGGCACGGAGTCTTCTCCGGCAATACATGCATAATGAAAATATCATCAATCCAGACCAACCCGTCCGGATGGGCTTCACACACCATGCCTATATCCGTACTTTGATTCTGAACTCTATATGCAAAACTACAGGGATAATCCCCGAAGGAATACAACACGCTCACCGCACACTCGCGGGAGAGGGTTTCATATACAAAAGGAAGAAGACTTCACATGTCTAAGTAGAGAATCGTTACCTTTTGCGATTTCTTCGGTGTCATACCCACGATCTAGATGGATGGACGCAACCACAACGACCTTGCCTCCCTAAATCCGGACTCGGCTTGCGAATCAGAGCTTCGGAACTCCAATGGCGGCGGGATCTCTTCCTTCTTCTTCCTTCTTCACTCTCCCTTCTCTCTAGAACTTAGAAAGAGAGAGCCAATGAAAAAATGAGTTGGGAAAACCTAACTCCCGGCTATATACCTGCAGAGGTATGCACTAGCCGTCGGATCTCTAAATAAAATCAGTGGACGGTCCTGATTCCTCTAAGAATATAGTTTACGAGAGCTACCGCCGCGCGGTAGGAAGTTACCGCCGCGCGGTAGCCCAATCGTTCAGCTTCTCGAGGACGCCACCGCTTAGAAACCCAATTGGGTCGTGACACGTGGACACGTCATAACTGCTATGCTACCTCCACGTGGTAGAAAACTATCGTCGTGCGGTAGTTTACGCATTTGGAAGGAAACGACAAAACTACGCTACCGCCTGCTGTAAGGTTAACGCTGCGCGGTAGTAACCCAAGAGCTCTATCAAATAAATCGTCAAGCTACTGCCCCGCGCTACCGCTACCGCCGAGCGCTAGCGCTTCTCGAGAACGTCGAGCTCTGAGTGCCCCGACCCAAACGTCGAGCGGACTACCGCCTCGTGGTATGCATTACCGCCCGGCACTAGCATGCGCTGAGACGCCGAGAGAATCGAGAGCGTTGAGAGCGTCGAGAGCATCAAGAACACCGACCTACTGCCAGTGGTAGCTCTACCGTTGCGCGGTACCTTCCAAAAAGCATTTCCTGAACCTGGGGCGTTACATCTTTAACTGCCTCGACCCATACACTGTTACTTTGCCCTCTTACATCAACACGCAACCAAGTCCCATGTGTGATGTGTCCACGGAAATAGCATACTCTATTCCTTTAGTAGGCAAGGCCAAAATCAGAGCAATACACAATCTCTTCTTCAATTCCTGAAAAGCCTCTTCGCACTTATCGCTCCAGACAAAAGTTGTGTTCTTCTGCATCAGTTTAGTCAGTGGTGCAGACAACATAGAGAAACCCTCTACAAACCTTCTATAATAGTCAGCCAACCCTAGGAAGCTCCTTATCTCCTTGGGTGTGGTGGGCATATTCCAACCCATAACTGTAGCTATCTTCTCGGGGTCAATTGAAATCTCATCTCTACTAACCACATGACCCAAGAAAGAAACTTGAGGCAACCAAAACTCACATTTGCTCAACTTAGTAAACAACTTATGGTCTCTCAAAGCAGGCAAAACTAAACGCAAATGCTGGGCATGCTCCACAGCATTGCGGGAATACACCAAAATGTCATCTATGAACACGATCACAAAACGGTACAGAAAATCCTTGAACACTCGGTTCATCATATCCATAAAGGCAGAGGGTGCATTGGTCAAACCAAAAGACATCACCAAGAACTCAAAATATCCATGCCGGGAACGAAAGGCAGTCCGCGGGATATTCGTCTCACAAATCCTCAATTGGTGGTAGCCTGAACGAAGGTCAATCTTCGAAAACACAGAAATACCACACAACTGGTCAAACAAATCATCAATTCTCGGCAAGGGATACCTGTTCTTGATAGTCACCTTGTTCAGTTCTCTATAATCAATGCACAGGCTCATCGATCCGTCCTTTTTCTTTACAAACAGCACATGAGCACCCCATGGAGAAGAACTCGGCCTGATAAAACCGTTATGTAGCAACTCATCCAATTGGGTACGCAGCTCCTCCAGCTCATGCGGGTCCATACGGTACGACGCCTTAATAATAAGACGGGTACCCGACTCCAAATCTATGACGAACTCCATGTCTCTCTCGGGTGGAAGACCCGGAAGATTATCGGGGAATACATCAGGAAACTCACGCACAACAGCAATCTCCTCAACTCGTGGCAAACTACTATCGGTCGCCAACACCGAAACCAAACAGACAAAACATCTGGAATTCACAAGCTTCCGAGCACGTACCGTAGAAATAATCGGAGAAACTTGGCATGGAAAACCATAAACACTCTTGGGTTGACCGTTGTCCATCTTGAAGTCCAAGCGCTTGACCTTGTACTGGATGACCACATCATACTTGGACAACCAGTCCATGCCCAAAATCACATCAAAATCTTTCAAGTTTATCACCTTCAGATTAGCCACTGCTAGAAAATCGCCTAACAGAATTGAACAACTCTGAATACCTTGGTCTGACACCACAGAATCACCATAAGGAAACTTGACACTAAATGCGTCACCAACCCAATCAAGAGTCAAACGATGATGCTCTACGAAAGCCCTAGCCACAAACGAGTTGGTAGCACCGGAATCGAACAGAACACATGCCCAACGATTCTTTACCTTAAACCTTCCTATAAATGATCGCATACGCTACTAAGGAAACGAACGTCGAAACTGTAACTACATACTAAAAGCTAAAACTAGGGAAGGATCTAACCTGATATCACTTGAGTGGACGTCTGAACTTCCTCTAAAGATACCACGTTCAGCTTTCCCTTTCCTTTGTCCAAAAGCTGTGGCGGTGGCAAAGCCCGAAGCGGAACTGGCTGCAGCGCGGGCTGAGACTGCGGGCACTTCGACTTGAAATGACCTTTTTGTCCGCACTGAAAGTAGACTCTATTCTTATCCCAATAATGGGCAACATCGTGCCCCTTACATTTTCCTGAAGTACAAACCAAATCTCCCTTAGGAGCACCTCGGATCGCATGAACCTGCTTCTGCTTCAGAGCTCCTATTCTCTTGAAACACTTCTAGAACGGATGGTCTGGCCGACTGCAGAAACTGTATGTCTCTTTGCTTCTTTTCCTAAAAGAAGAACCAGATTCCTTGGAGTTTCTTCCCTCATCAGATTTCCTCTTATCGTTTATCAACTACTGACCTCGGTTCTTAGCATTGTCGATCGCTTCGACCTTCAAAGCAACTTCTACTGCTTCAGCATAGGTTTCTGATCCATAAGGATTTGCTAGTTGCTGGATGTCACTCCTTAGACCACCCAGAAAATGTTTAACTTTATTGGCTTCCAAGGTCACCAAGTCAGGGGCAAACCGGCTCAGTTTGCTGAACTCAATCTTGTACTCACTAACCGTGAGTTGTCTTTGCTTTAAATACAGAAAGTCGTTCATCAAACGGTCACTCTCGACCGACAATAGAAACTTCTTCAGCAGAAGCTCCCTGAAGGCTTCCCATGAACACCCATCCTTCAGGTTTTCCTTTTCTTTCAACCACCAACTCTTTGCAAGTCCCTTGAGCTGATAAGCAGCGACCATCACTCTCTAGTCCGCTGAAACTCCGGAGTAAGAGAACATCTCCTCGATGACTATAATCCAGTCATCCAAAGACATAAAGTCTATCCTACCATCATAGGTAGGGGGTCCTAATCGCTGGAAATGCGAGATGAAGTTCATCTCTGGTGTCAGCAAAACTGGAGGGGCCAGAGGAGCAGGGGGGACAGGAATAGCCAGACCCACCGCAGGGTCCTGAACTCTCGACGGCTGTCCTGACACAACCGATAACAACGCTTGGATCTGCGACTGTATCTCTACCATCTGCGTAGACAAAGTCTCATTACTCTGTCGCAAACTTTCGATCACCGCATCGCTCTGCGCACCCGAAGACTCTCCCTCCGATTGGGGAGTCGACCTAGTCGCACACGCTTAGGTTCCATTCTAATAGAACAACAAACAACTAATCAAAACCTAGCTTAACCGCTAGAACCAAACAACTTAGTTCAGACAATACATGCTTAAATACTTGCTCATACTGCTAACTTGCTCTGAGATTTTCAATAATGATGTCATGCTCAACTTAGGATGATATACCGTCACCCTATTGACTCATGTGCATAAACCATGAATGCATGAATTTTCATTCATTTTACTCTAAAATCATGTGTGTACATATGTGATCATGTAAACCTTTAGCTTGACACGTGTGTTAATGTTATGTTATGGTGTGCATGTTGTGTTATGCATTCTATAAAAGGCCTTAATGCATGTTATGAGCTACATACATATGAAATATTATGCATGTCATACTACATAATATCACATGTAACGAGAAGGTAAAACGTGCTAATGGACATCCATGTGATTATGGTTATGCATCTCATACTACATAACTGTCACATGTTGTCATCTATGGTGGATCCATATACAAACACATATTATGCATCACATACTACATAAAATGCTCGGTATACTTCTTATCATGCTTATGAGTGTAGTGTTCATGCTTCAGCCAAGTCGTACTAATGACACATCAGTGTGTGTATGAAATGTAACTAGAAGACTAATACTAACTAGAGATGGTTGCTCGACCAATTGTCCAACAACCCATCCCTCTGATACCAACTGTCACAACCCGTATTTTCCGTGCATTAAAAGATATATCAGAGTAAGGAAAAATACGTGTCGTGATGCCACACCATGCAGGGGATAACTGCAGACGTACAGGCAAGACACCAAACTCTCCAATTTATATGAAATTCACGAGTTTATTAATAGGAAAACCAGTTTAGGCTTAATTGATTAGTTGTATCCCTCGGCTCAGTGGATCAACTAGTCCACAAGTGAAAGTATAGCTTACACTGCGGAAAATTACTTTGTTTAGATTGCTTAACTTCCTACATGAGCATAAACATCCCAACTGGACAACTCATGTAATGCTTGACTCTAGATTTAGCATAAGTATATAATTAGTCTGTATGTTGGTTAAAATATGGTGATGTTAGCTTTAAAAGATGACGTGAATATGGTAATAGAAATGAAACTTTTATAGTTTAAAATATCTAACATGCAACCTAGCATAAAAACTTCCTAGAGAGCAAGAAAACAAACAATCCATAAAGGACAAGGCTCAGCAGCTAGCAAATATTAAACATTCAATAAATTCCAGTGGGCGTCAACAACCTGACACGAACCCACTAAAAAATAGATATATATCTGAACTAAAAAAGGAGAAAGCATCAAACTACCTCACAAACGGTGAGGAAAAGTTACTGCGACAGCAGAACACCAGCAACCACCAAACTCTAGCCCCGACTATTGCTCTGAACCTGTGACATTCACAAGAAAAGAATACCTCAGCAAGAAAATTAACAAGTGACAAATAAACTTGTCAGTAAACAAAAGGAGTAGTAAGATTACCAACCCAGACCAGAATAGCTGTCAAAACATAGCAAACTAACTAGAAGACAATACAAAAGAGTTAACTTATAAAACTCAAAGGTAAAGAAATTTGCACCAAGTGCGAACGAAGTCATGCTCCGAGAACATCTGCGAAAATAGGCAGAAATAGCATGATTCTAAGCCATAAGAAGGAGAAATGAAACTAAAATCTCACTAACACGTGAATCATTAACACCGGTAAAACAACCGGATCTGAGTCGGGACCAAATTGTCCAAACAGATCTAACAGACCCAAACGTCTCAAAATGGCACTACGGTGGTGCCTATTTGGTCCAACACAACCCAACAGTCCAAAAACAGACCAAAAACATACCTGTGTGCAATGATTCACGAAAACAAGCCAACCAAACCAACCCTTATATCCAAACACCTATAAAACTCAAACTTGATGGATTCAACAAAAACTCGACGATTCTAACTTAACAAAACTAGGCTATTAGAGAAATACGTCGAATTGGTGAAATTTCCCAAGTTTACGGGGAAAAAACGTCGAGTACACTCGACGCTGCGTCGAGTGCAGTCAACGCACTCGACACCAACCAGACTACTCAGCAAAACTAGCTTCACTCAACGTCGCGTTGAATGTATACCACTCACTCAACGCTTTCTAACTTAGATCAAATTTTAAAGGATGAAGTTGAGTGTATTCAGCTCACTCAACGCCTCGTTGAGTGTATACCACTCACTCAATACTTTTTAACTTATACAGAATTTTTAAAAGATGGAGTTGAGTGTGTTTAGCTCACTCAACGCCGCGTTGAGTGTATACCACTCACTCAACATTTTTTTAAGTTAGACAAAATTTTTAAAGGATGGAGTTGAGTGTGTTCAACTCACTCAACACCGCGTTGAGCGTATACCACTCACTCAACGCTTTTTAACATAGACATAATTTTTAAAAGATGGAGTTGAGTGTGTTCAGCTCACTAAATGTCGCGTTGAGTGTATACCACTCACTCAACGCTTAACCTTAGAAATTATGCCAGACATGCTATCCCGCTAAAACAGAGGTTAATCAACTCCTAACTTTTGACAATACTCATGCTCGAACCCAGAATAAATTCCAGAAAAAAATAAGGAAAGGGAGGGGTAAACAAAACAAGTGCCCAAACACAGGAGAATGGCTCTACAGCAACACGACAAGGGGGAAACCCTACCCTAATCTAAATTTTTGTACAGTGAAATAAGCAAGATAATAGGAAACAAAGAATAAGCAAGGGAAAAACTGCCACTTGCCTCAACCTTGCCGAACCCGGCGACACCATCACTCTTTTTTTACAAATCTGGCCGCAAAAACTCCTAAGCAGAAAAATCTGAAACTTTTCGAGAGAAAGGAAGGTCAAAAGAAATTCCTAACACCCAAAATTTCACGAAATGGGAAAAACTTACCGTAGAAACGTAGATCTCGGTGAGAACTATCCGGATCTACTCTCCGACGACGATTTCATGCACCAGAGCCCCTAAAATTGGCGGCCGAAGGCTCTCCAAAGACCGCCTCTTTCTCTCTTTCGCAAACAGTCGACGATTTCAGGAAAAAGATGATGACTATGGTTTGTCTATTCACAAAGTGTTAGAAAGTAGCGAAAAGAAGCGAAAAGTAGAGAACAAGCGGATAAGCTTTTGAATAATTGAAACTTTATTATCCAAAAAAGATATCTATTACAAAGGTATGCCCTCCCTTATATAGAATGGAGGAGAGATGAGAGAATACAAATAAGAAATGTGAGGACTAAAAATTACAGGACTAAGCGGACTATACAAGACAAACCGCACAAACCGCGCGGTTAGATAACAGGGCTAACCACACGGCTACCACCAGAGAGAAAGCGAAGACCGCCAGGGTAGACCGCCAGACCGCCCAGTCTCCAAGCCGGCTGAGACAGACCGCCAGACCGCGCGGTCTCCAACCCGCCAATACAAACCGCCAGGCCGCCCGGTCACCAACTTCAACACTCCCCCTCAAGCTGGAGCATATATATCGATCATGCCCAGCTTGTCGCAGATGTGGAAAAAGGAAGCGGACACCGGTTTGGTGAAGACATCTGCCAACTCGTTGTCGGACGTGACGAATGGAGTGCAAATCTGTTTCTTCAATATTTCTTCCCGAATAAAATGACAGTCGACTTCTATGTGTTTTGTTCTCTCATGAAAAACCGGATTTTTGGAAATGTGTATCGCGGCCTTATTGTCACAGAACATAGGAAGAGGATAGTTGTAAACCTCTCCTAAGTCAAGCATGAGAGCCCTCAACCACTTCAACTCATATGTAGTCGATGCCATGCTACGATATTCCGCCTCTGCACTAGACCTGGAAACAACAGACTGTTTCTTGCTCTTCCAACTCACAAGATTGCCTCCAACAAATGTGCAGAAACCTGAAGTCGATTTGCGGTCCCCTTTGTCATCCGCATAGCTAGAATCAGAGTAAGCTTCAACCCTTAGGTGACCATTCTTCTGAAATAGGAGTACTTTCCCTGGAGCAGCTTTAATATACTCTAATATCCTCAGAGCAGATTGTAGATGACACTCCCTCGGAGCTTGCATGAACTGGCTCACCTTGCCAATAGCATAAGAGATGTCGGGTCTGGTTACCGTGAGATATATGAGCTTGCCCACCAGACGCCGGTATCTCGTAAGATCAGAGAGAAGAGGTGAGTCATCTGTCCAAGTTTTGTCTTCTCCAGCAGCCATAGGACAACGTGCAGGTTTAACACCAGTGAGTCCTGCCTCCTTTAAAAGATCAAGAGCATACTTCCGTTGTGAAAGGACCATGGAGTTGGGCTTTCTAGAGATTTCAATCCCCAGAAAGTTATTTCGGGGAGCTCATATCTTTTGTAACCAGATGTTGACGAAGGTGTTTCTTGGTCATCAATATCTCCATCCTGGTCATCGCCAGTAAGAAGAATGTCATCAACATAAACCGCAAGAACAACAAGACCAGAGGCGGTTTTCCGAACAAACAAGGAGTGATCTGCTGAGCTTCGTGTAAAACCAATGGCCGCAACAATGCCACTGAACTTGTCAAACCAGGCACGAGTACTCTGCTTGAGGCCATAGATAGCCTTCCTTAGCCGGCATACCCGTGTCTCCCCCTGAGCAACATACCCAGGAGGTTGCTCCATGTAAACATCTTCCTGCAGATCACCATAGAGGAAGGCATTCTTAACATCTAGCTGCGAGATGGGCCAATCCCTGTTGACAGCCACAGAGAGAAGAACCCGAATAGTGCTGAGGCGAGCCACGGGAGAGAAAGTGTCAAAGTAATCAATCCCATAAGTTTGGGTAAAACCCTTGGCAACCAGGCGAGCCTTATAACGATCCACACTGCCATCTGGGAGAAACTTCACCACGAAGACCCAGCGACAACCAACAACATCTGTGCCGAAAGGAGGCGGAACAAGGGTCCAGGTACCCCGTTCAGTGAGAGTAGCAATCTCCTCATCCATGGCAACTTTCCAGTGTGGAATAGTAAGGGCCTCCTGGTAGGAACGGGGGTGGCAGTGGCCGAGATAGCCAGTGCAAAAGCTCGGCGAGCAGGGGTAAGACGATCGTAGGAAACAACTGCAGCAAGCGGATGGTGGGTACAGGCCCGAACCCCTTTGCGAAGAGCAATCGGGAGATCCAGGTCAGCAGGTGCCTCAGTATCCGGAGTATCCGTGGTGGAGAGAGCTGGCCCGGGAGTAGAGAGAGATGGCAGCGGAGTGGAGGGAGAAAGTGGAGTAGAGGGTGGAGATGAGGAGGATGGGGAAGACGGTGGAGTGGGTGGAGAGGGTGGAACATCAGTGGGAGCAGAGGGAATGGATGGGTTGGTAGGAGAAGTAGGAGCAGGAGGAGTAGAAGAGGAAGCGGGAGAGAAGTAAGATGCATTGGCAAAGAAGGTGACATCCGCAGAGACAAATTGCTTGCGGGTAACAGGGTCAAAGCAACAATATCCTTTCTGAGTGGGAGAGTAGCCCAGAAAGACACATTTGGTGGCACGTGGTGAGAGTTTATCACGGGTGGCAGCGGGAGAGTGCACAAAAGCGGTGCACCCAAAGATGTGTAGAGGAAGAGGAAAGGGATCCTTATCCGGATAAAGAATGGAGAAGGGGGTAGCACCGTGGAGAACGGTGGAGGGAAGGCGATTGATGAGATAGCAGGAGAGGAGGACAGCATAGCCCCAATAGGAGCGAGGAACATGCATTTGAGTCATCATAGTGCGAGCGACATCAAGGAGGTGACGGTTTTTGCGTTCCGCCACCCCATTTTGTTGTGAGGTGTAGACACAGCTGGTTTGACGAATAACACCATGGTGAGTACAAAAGGAGGAGAAGTCGTGGCTAAGATACTCCTTAGCATTGTCAGAACGAAGGAGTTTAATAGACGTAGCAAACTGAGTTTTAACCATAGAATAAAAGGAGGTCCAAACAGAGAACAACTCGGAGCGATCTTTGAGAAGATATACCCACGTATATCGAGAGAAATCATCAATGAAGGTGACCAAATAGGAACTACCCCGACCGATGGTGAGGTTAGGAGCGGGACCCCATATGTCAGAGTGAACGAGGTCGAACGGATGGGAAGAGCCCCGACTTTGTGTTTGTGGGAAGGAGGAGCGGTGATGTTGGCCAAGTTGACAGGCATCACAGTTTAGAGGAGGATGATGAGGAGGGAGGTGCGGCAGGAGCTGTCGTAGAATTCGGGGAGGAGCATGTCCAAGGCGAAGATGCCATTGGAGAAGATCTGTAGAGGAGGAGGAGAAGGCGGATAGAGCAGAAACGTTGTCGAGGAAGTAGAGGCCACCACTCTCAGTCCCGGTAGCAATCGTCCGGTGGGAGTCCGGATCCTGAAAAGCACAAGAGGTAGGGGTGAATGTGACAGAACACCGTAGTTGCTTGCATAAATAAGTAACCGATAATAAATTGCACGGAAACTTGGGCACATAGAGGGTATCAGCCAAGCAGAGAGATGGAGTGACTTGAACCATGCCCGTCTAATGGACCGGGGAGGGAGATCCATCAGCAACAATGACCGGGGGCAACTGAGCCTGTGTGTCAAGAAGAGAGAAACATTGAGGGTTGCCTGTCATATGATTTGTTGCACCAGAGTCGATGAGCCATCGTCCGCGAGTCACAACATGAGCACTACCAGAAGAGGTGACCACGGAGGCGGAAAGGCTGGAGGAGACGAAAGCCAGGGAAGCAAGAGAGGAGCAAACCGCGACGAGAGGAACAAGCCGCGAGAAGAGAAAAGAGCACCAAGCCGGGCGACCAGAAAACAGGTCGGGCGGCTAGGAAGGCCGCTTCCAAGAAGCCGAGCAAAGCAGAGGGAAAGAAGTCGCACGGCCTGAAAAAGTCGGGCGAACAGAGGAGAACAAGTCGCACGGCCAAAGATGAGGCCGGGGCGACTAGCAAGCAGGAGCGGGTAGAAGGCAACAAGAAGTAGAGTACGGTGAATAGAGGAGATCACGAAAAAAGAAGGGGCAAGCCGCGCGGACAGGGCGCGCTGGCAGACGGAGAAGCAAACGGAGAAAAAAAAGCAGGCAAAGGCCCATCGGGGAAGAGGTCGCGCGGACTGAGAAGGCCGAGCGAACAGAAGAGAAGAGAAGAGCAGGTGACCGCGACCAAGATGCGGGGGAAAAAGGAACAACCCGCACGGTCAGGCAGATCACAGCAGCAAACCGCGAGAATAGAGACAAGCGGTAATAGGGAAAGCAGAGGCGTACAGGGAGAAGAAGTCCGCAGCGGGTAGAGACAAGGCCGCAACGACTAGGAAGTCGGAGAGGCAAGAAAGAACAAGGAGCGCGGCGACAAGGAAACAGGTCGCTGCGACGAATAGTAGTAGGAGAAGAGAACCAAGAAGAAGCAAGCCGCGCGAACAGGGCAGCGGTCAGAAACAAGCCGCGCAGATAGAAACAAGCCGCGCGGACAGAAGAGAAGGCAAGCCGCGAATAAGTCGCAGAACGCGGAAAACAAGCCACGAACAACAGAGAGCGCACAGAATCAGGAGGAAATGACCGTGTCCTCTGATACCATGTTAGAAAGTAGCGAAAAGAAGCGAAAAGTAGAGAACAAGCGGATAAGCTTTTGAATAATTGAAACTTTATTATCCAAAAAAGATATCTATTACAAAGGTATGCCCTCCCTTATATAGAATGGAGGAGAGATGAGAGAATACAAATAAGAGATGTGAGACTAAAAATTACAGGACTAAGCGGACTATACAAGACAAACCGCACAAACCGCGCGGTTAGATAACAGGGCTAACCGCACGGCTACCACCAGAGAGAAAGCGAAGACCGCCAGGGTAGACCGCCAGACCGCCCAGTCTCCAAGCCGGCTGAGACAGACCGCCAGACCGCGCGGTCTCCAACCCGCCAATACAAACCGCCAGGCCGCCCGGTCACCAACTTCAACACAAAGCTATTTATACTTCTAAATATGAGCATTATAATAATAATTATTATTAATTAATCGTACAAACGACTCAAAATTCGCACCAACACGGATTTCTATGAAAATCGCACCGTAGGTAAATGTCGACGCTACAAATCCAACGACGAACTCGGAATTAGGATCCGATAGACCAAACTCGGGTAACCACTCCCCAAAGAATATACACCAAACATCCCAAAAAACGCTCCACCGAGTCACCAAAACAGACTCGGCTCGCAAGGGAATTCCACAAACAAGCTAGACACCAGCCCCACTGAAAACTTTCTGAGCAAACCAAGCTCTAACAATGGCACCCGCAAAAACACGCGTCAACGTAACGCCATGACATCAAAATTATATCAATAAAAGAATTAGATTAAACATCAAAATATCACGGGCGTTACAGCTATGGCTAAGACGGTTATAGAGGATGCTGATGATTTTCTGGATGAGCTTGGTGATGGCCCTCCTCATGCTGCTCTCGAGGTCGAGGATCCCTTAGACGTTCTCGTGGATGAGTCGGTTTTGTGGGAAGAACTAGTGTTGTCGCTACTTGTTGTGGGAAGTAAGAAGCAAGAGTCTTCTTCTTTCCGGGCAGCCATCCTAAAGGTACACCAATCGGTCTGCTTGCTCGCTCCCTTGTTATATATTTTGTCATTGCCTTGAGCCGGCTTTTGAATTTATAGCTAGATGAATTGCGTGAGGTCCTGCTTGCATGTGACGAAATTCATGTGTCCATGACGGATGAGTTTTTCTCTCTCCGAATGAAGTTAGCCTCGTCGAAGGAGTCCCTGGCTGTTACTAGGTAGAGGAGAGAGAATGTTCTCTCCCAGTTGGACAGATTGGCGTCGGAGTTGACCACTTCCAGGGCCGAGGTCGAAGAGCTCTGAGGGAGGCTCGTCGTGGTTGAGGCCGGTCTTATAGAGGCCTTTCATTGCATGTGGGCTGCTGGAGCAGAGATGTCCAAGATGGAGGCGGAGATGGTGCAGCTGAAGGAGGAGAGTGCGCAGCTATCCATGGTGCAACTTGATATTGAGGTCGTGTGAGCTTCTACAATGACAGACTACAAGGAGTCTTATGACTTTAGGGTGGAGCATGTGTATTGTTGAAAATTGTGAAGCGAAAGTGAGGGTTGATCAGGCAGACCGCGCAGCCTGGGCGGACAGTCCTGCGTACTGATGGTGCGGCCTGGGCGGTCTGATGTAGCGGCTTGGTGATGATGACCAACCAGCTCGGCTTGTTGGTTCTGCAGTTGGATGTTCCCTGAAGTAACCGTGCGGATAGGTGGTGTATCCGCGGGGAGGGGACAGACTATTTCTGAGTTCGCGGAGTCCGCTTGATGCAGACTGTTCTTGGAGCTCGCGAGATCGGCATTGGCATGTGCCCTTGATCTCAGTTGGTGCGGTTAGGAGGTAACCGCAGAGTTCATGGTTATGCGAACTGGCTTGGATCCTGTGGTCTGAGTGAACTGAGTGGATTGATAGTTCATGTCTGCGGAGCTCGCGCCAGAGGTACACTGGTTGCTGGACTTGGTCATGATCTGTGATAAGTCCAGGTTGATCGCAGAGTACGCAATGTCCGCTGGTTAACCGGGCGGTGTGCCTGTTTGTCGTGGACTTGTTATTGCGGGCTGGTGCGGTGTCCACGGGGTTTACGAGCTGTTGATGTGTCTGCTGCAGTGTGCAGACTGGTGCGATGTTCGCCAGGTTGCGGACTGACTTCTAGCTTTGGTGTCAGGCGGATTGGCTGGTGTCCGGCCTTATCCATGAAGACTGGGCAGACTGCTTGGTGCTAGCTGCGAGTTGGGGTGATGTTTCTATCCACTAGGGCGGTGACCACACTCGTCTCCGTGCCTATAAATAGGACCCTCTATCACATCAACAGTAATTGAATGAACAGTAAGTTGAGCATGGGTTAATTGATGCGGCCTCAGATTTTTTGTCCGCGCGGTTTGAGAAGGTTAACTGGTTTGTTGTTTGCAGGTTGTGCGGCTAGCACTGAGAAGCCAGGATTCTGGTTCTGACTGTGGTCAGGGATCAGTGGAGCTTGCGGTTAACAATCAACGGTTTTGCAGCAAGTCGCATTTGCGGCTAGCCGGTCTTATCTCCAGCTTTCCAGTTCAATAACTTACCCGCCGTCTCGGTGGTCTGTTCTTCAGTTCAATAACGGATCTTGTTTGCAGACTCTGGCAGCTAGGCAACCTCTGCGGTTAGGCGGCTTGCAGAGAGAAGACAAGGTGTTTAGCAGAATAACAGGTTGTCCACGGTCTTCGCGGACGCCGTAGATCAGTTCAGTGCAGCAACGGCATGGCGACCTCAGTGGTCTCGGCGGACTCGGCGGTCTCAGCTTCTGTTCGCTCGGTTTCTTGTTTGTTATTTTCTACTTCCCTATTTTACTTGGTGAAATCATGTCTCGCCATGTATGTCTTACCCTGTAATGAAGATTGTTGTTAATACAAGACTTTGTTGTTGAATTCTATTGCATCTGGTTTATTGAGCTAAGATTACGGTTGGAGTGTTCCTGTGTCTGGTTCTCGCTTTCCGCTTGATCAAGGTGTCATCTTGATGGCTCTAAAAGTTTTACTTGGTATTAAAGCCATCTCTTGACCATCTTGAGAAATTTTAACATGGTATCAGAGGGAACAAAGGCTTGAACAGTGATCAACCTCAGTTGTGCTCGACGCTTCTGGAAGCTATTAGATCAGTAGTTGCTGCAATGGAAGGTGGTTACGCAAGGGATCTTGGTATTGATTTTTTTATAGTGACTAACTTTAAATAGTGGAAGTTGTGTATGAAGAGCTATCTTTTGGGTGAGGAGTTGTGGGAAGTTATCGGTGGTGACGACAAGCACGAAGTTACTGCTGCAACTGGTACTACTGAACAGGTGAGAGCTTGGAGAAAGACCAATGCGAAAGCAGAGTTTGCTCTCAAGCAGGCTATCTCACCTGAACTCTTTGATCACATCTTAGGAGGTGAGTCTGCTGCTGAGATTTGGACGTCCATCGATGGATTATTCAACAGGAAGAATGTAGCACGGCTATAGTTCTTAGAGAATGAGTTGGCTAGAGCAACTCAAGGAGATCTGCTCATCTCAAAGTTCTTTCTTAAGATGAAGAATCTGTGTGCTGAGATCTCAGCACTGGATCCTGATGAGCCCATTTCTGAAGCCAAGTTGAAGAGGCACATAGCTCGCGGTTTGTAAAAGGAATATGTGGCCTTTGTGACTTATGTTCAAGGCTGGGCTACTCAGTCATCCTTACTGGATTTGGAGAACCTGCTGGCATCGCAGGAGAGCCTGGCTAGGAAAATGACCGGGGTCACTATCTCTGAAGGAGGTAGTGAGGCTCTCTTCACTGGTAAGAAGAAGAAGAGATGAGAGAGGAATAAGAAGACTGTTGTTGAGGATGGGCCTTCAATTTCCTTTCAGTAAGAGAGGAGCACTGCTCCTAAGAAGAACTGAAGAAGGAGTTGAAGTACTATAGGTGTAATCAACCAGGTCATTTCAAGCGCGACTGCAAGGTCAAGCTGCAGCCTGGGCATGTTGTAGATAAGGAGGGAACTGGTTCCAGTGTTGAGGAGGTCGGGTAGGGAGGAGCTTTTCTGATGGGCATGTGTGTCCATGCTCTTTCCACAATCGACTACCAACATGACTGGATAGTTGACTCGGGGTGTGGTCATCACCTCATTGGATACGAGTCGAAGTTCTCATCGCTGCAAACGTTCTCAGGTAATGAAGTTATTATAACCACTGATGATTTTGTTCATACTATAGAGAAGGAGGGTGTAGTTTTTTTGGATAGTGCTCAGGGTTCACTCATGTTAAGGAGTGTGTATCACGTACCTGGCATGAAGAAGAACCTCTTCTCTATGACCAATGTGGTTGACGCGGGCTATCACGTTCTGTTTAGTCCAACAGAAGTGAAATTTCTCTGCAACATATCAACAGTAAAGGCTGATGTTGCACATGTAGGGAGAAGAGTTAGAGACTTGTTTGTTTTATCAACAAGCTCTTATGTTGATTAGATGAGGGACAACGATAGCGCTGCTATATGACATGAAAGACTAGGACATGTCGGGATGGACAAGTTAAAATCTATGACAAATAAAAGTCTTGTAAGTGGCTTGCCTTGGTTGTCATCTGTCAGTGATGGCCATGTTTGTGGAGGGTGTCAGTATGGAAAGGCTCATCGTCTTCCGTTTGACAAGTCACAAACAAGGAGTAAAGCACCATTGGAGTGTATACATGGTGATCTGATGGGGCCAACTGTCACTGCTAGTCTTGGATGCATCAAATACATACCGGTGCTGATTGATGACTATTCAAGGTACACTTGGGTGTATTTCATGAAGGAGAAGTCAGATGCTTTCTAATTATTTGTAGAGTTCAAGGAGCTGGTGGAGGGCCGGCTTGGCATACGGATCAAGAGGTTTAGATCAAACAATGGAGGTGAGTTTGTTTCATCCGAGTTCTCTAACTTCTACAGAAAGCACGAGATCCAGAGAGAGCTCACTTGTGCTCATACTCCACAACAAAATGGAGTAGCGGAGAGGAAGATCCGTCATTTGACTGAAACTTGTAAATGATGGCTTCATGCAAAGGGCATTCTCAAGTCCTTTTGGGCGGAAGGAATGGCCTGCGCAACCTATGTCATCAATCAGATGCCTCTGAGTCTGATCAACATGAAGTCTCATGTTGAGATGTTGTTTAAGGAGAAGCCTAGCGTGGAACACCTTCGGGTGTTTGGATCAACCTGCTATGTACACATCTCGGATGCTCTGAGGACCAAGCTTGATGCGAAGGCGAGGAAGATTATCTTTGTGGGTTATGATGAGCGGAAGAAAGGATGGAAATGTATAGATCCCGCGTCAAGGAAGTTTGTTGTATCAAGAGACATTGTCTTTGATGAACTGACGTTGTATGGAGGTGGCTCTGTTGAGCTGCAGGAGAGTAGGGCTGATGAAGTGTAGAAGGAGGCTGTTGAAGATATTCAGGTGGAGCTGCCTGTGTCACTAGGAGCTTCAGGTGTTTCAAGCTCTGGGGTAGAGGCTTCTGGTTTAGGAAGCAGGGGGAGAAATACTCCAAGTTTGTCCAGGAATGGAGCTGATTTTGAAGAAGCAGTGGAGGTGGTGAGCAAGGAGCAGACTCTTCGGAGATCTAAGAGGACCATCAAGCCACCAGCTCACTATAACGAAAGAAATGCCGTGAGTTTTATCTCCTATTTCTTCGTAGGCCCCCTGGATGAGCGGGAGCCTTCTTGCTTTAATGAAGCTATTGGAGTCAAGGAGTGGGAAGATGTCATGGATGAGGAGATGACTGCCCTCAAGAAGAATGAGACTTGTGACCTTGTACCCAAGGTTGATGGCATACTCATGTGACTTGCAAGTGGGTATATAAGCTGAAGAAGAAGGCGAATAGAAGCATCGAGCGATACAACGCTTGCCTTATAGCTCAAGGTTTTGCACAACAGTATGGCGAAGACTATGAGGAGACGTTCAGTCTCGTGGCAAAGATGACTTCAGTTCGGCTGGTGATGGCCTTGGCGGCTTGCTAGGGATGGAAGATGTGGCAGTTAAATGTAAAGAATGCCTTTTTTACGGAGAAATTGACAAAGACATTTTCATGGATCAGCCACTGGGATACATATCTGAAGAACATCCGGACTACGTCTACAAGCTCTAGAAAGCTCTTTATGGTTTGAAGCAGGCTTCTCGAGCCTGGTATGGGAAGATTGCAGAATACCTCCAGTTCTGCTATTATCTTGCTTCAAATTCAGACTCGGTCTTATTCATCAAGAAGAAGGGGGAGCCTCTGGTCTTGGTGTTGTTGTACGTGGATGACATGATCATTACGGGTAACTCCAAGGAGGAGGTATCTAGGCTTAGGGCAGATCTAGCTATAAGATTTGAGATGAAGGACTCGGGTGAGCTCCACCACTTCCTTGGACTCGAGGTGGAGAGGAAAGAGAGCGGAATACTTGTGTCCCAAAAGGGATATGCGGAACGGACCGTTCAGCGATTCATCATGCAAGAAGGGAAGAGTAGCTCTACTCCTTTTGATTATGGTATTAAACTTCAGCGAGATGAGGGAAGGATTCTTCCAGATCCTTTGGTGTTTCGGGCTCTGGTTGGGAGTCTTATCTACTTGACGATTACAAGTCCAGATATTGCTTATGTGGTTGGCCGAGTAAGTCAGTATATGGCGGAACCCAGGAAGCCTCATCTGATGGCGACAAGGAACATTCTGAAATATGTGAAGTCCACTTCTGATATGGGTCTCCTTTATGGGAGAGACATGTGTTTTACTCTTTAAGGATACTTGGATGCTAATTATGGGGGAGATTCAGACGAACGAAAGTCAACATCCGGTTATGTCTTCACATTTAGATCAGCTAGTATCTCTTGGTGTAGTAAGAAACAAGACTCGGTGACTGTCTCTACTACAAAAGTAGAGTAGAAGGCCCGGTCGGGGCCCCACACCATATGCCACAAAATAGGCGGCAAAGTCACGGGTTGATATCAGAGTTGCGCATCCTAACTCATAGCATTCTAGTGGAAGCTTTTAACATAAATACTGAACTCCAACCATGAATGTACACTGATATAAACACCCACATTTATATAGAAATGAACATCAAATACAATATCGTTTGGCCTTATGGCCTTACAGTTGCTCTTTACAAGAGTGGATTCCAAACATCGGCGCGCAGGCCGGCCACACATGAACAAAACACAACATTTTTCAGCTTAGCCTTCAAGGGTTAGCATCAGCAGCAGGGACTTCAGCCTTTATATGTCCCGCTCGGCTCTCCAGCACCTGCACAAAGACAGCCCACCCAACCGTGGTAAATAAGGAAACGGTCAGCATTCAGCTGACCAATTTATAACGACCCTACCCCTTTCCCGGGGCAGTGGTATTCCTTCCCTGCAGGCATAGAAATTTATAGACAGATATATAAATATCACACATTATGCTCTCACGTACAAACAATCCATCACAACCGTCAGTCACGCGGCCCGACGATCCGTGCACTCAGGGCACATTCTTGGTGTACCGGCGAACCAGGGTCCCACCACCGTTTCAGGGCCGAACCCTAATGGTAAAAGTGAGCATTTAGTCTTAGTGGAGCGCATACCTAAGACTCTCATTATGTGCTCCAACAGACCGCACTTTCAGGTCTTCAAGTCGGACGGGCATAACGTAGGTACGGATCAGCTACCCCCCGTTGCTCAAGTTGCCTTGCCATCACCGAATAACAATGTACTCGCAGCTAAGTATAAGGTGCGGGTCGGTTTCACCTTGCCCGCTTGGCATGAAGCCTTTTTAAGAACTCTCCAAGCTCACACATAGTCATACCGTCCCCGAGGGACTGGCTTCACATTCATAGGTTTGCTAGAAGCCACGCCCAGCATTAGCGACAGAACTCACTTTCCATCCCTAGCTCTAACCTTAGCATTCATAGCATACATCACAAGCATTTAGTGGGTGTTTTCCTGGGCTTCCACTCCAGTACTTCCTGTTACTATCCTTCACAGGCACAACCCATTGAAATCGCAAGCATCACAAGAGTCTTTTCCTGGACTACCACTCTAGTACTTCCTGTTACTGCCCTTCACAGGTCCAACCCATCGATTCCACAAACTATACGTTAACCGCGGAGTCTTCTCCAGTGTGTGAATGCAACATCACCAATCCAGACCAACTTGTCCAGATGGGCTTCACACAGCATGCCTATTCCATACCCCATTTTCGGATCTATATGCAAAACTATTGGGGATTCCAAGAATCAACCCAAGGGAAATCCCTTCACAGTCCACCCTCTGGTGGAGGGGAAATCCATGCACATGCCAAAAGGAAGGACTTCACATGTCCAAGAAGGAAGATCGTTACCCTTGACGACCTCTTCAGAGCCATGGAATTCTAGCCTGCTGGAAAGCACCGCAGCGGCTTTGCCTTCACAACGTTGGCCTCGGATCTCGAATCGAAATTCAACAGCTACACCGGTGGCCGGCTCCCCTCTCCTCCTCCTCCTTGCTCTCTCTTCTCTCTAGCTTCTTAGAGAGAGAATGGCTCAAGATCAAATAAGAATTCCCTTCTCATTCTCGACCTTAAAGTAGCAGGTCGAAGCCTGGGCCCTCAGATCCCAGCTGAAGAAAATGGACGGCCACAATTCTGCCACAAAGGTCTTATTTTTGGCTGACACGGCCTGTGACACGCCACAGGCTGTGTACCTTAGGAGGCACACAACCGACTCATCCAGAAGAGTACACGGCCACATGACACGTACGTGTCACAGGCCTTGTGACCTGACACGACATCAGACACGCCCGTGTCTAGCCCGTGTACCTCAGGTGGTATACAACCATCTCAACCCGAGCAGGACACGGCCATGTGACACGACCGTGTCACAGGCCGTGTGCCAAGAGACACACCCGTGTCCTGCCCATGTTCACCAGGCCTCACTGCCCTGGCCAAATCCAGAAAATGACACGGCCATGTGACACGCCCGTGTCATAGGCCGTGTGCCCTTACACGCCTGCAGACACGCCTCCAGCATGCAATTCGTCGAGTGAAGTTCGTCGACCAGAGGAGGACACGCCCGTATCGCAGGGCGTGTTCCCCCTCGAGAACTCGTCGAGCGCAGTTCGTCGAGCACTCGACAGGCTGCTCAGCCATACAGAGCAGGACACGCCCTGGGACACGCCCGTGTCCCAGGCCGTGTCGCCCAACTTGAACCTAACTTGGGATTTGGGGTGTTACAACCCTCCCCTCCTTACAATACATTTCGTCCCGAAATTTGCACATAGTAAGTAAATCAAAAACAAGATGTTATAACTTCATCAAAGTTTGATACACCTTGATACGCACTGCATAACAGTTTACACAAATAGCTCGAGAAATTCAGTTCGCATGGTCTGCTCTCGCTCTCATGTTAGCTCCTCACGGCCACAGTTGTCCCACCAGACTTTGACCATCCCGATTTCCTTGTTCCACAACTGCTTCTCGACTCGATTCTCGATCTGAATGGGCCTAACCTTTGTTGTTAGCCCATACTCCACCGGCACACGATCATTCTCAATCACTTGAGCTGGATCTTTGATGGCTTTTTGAAGCACCAAGATGTGAAACACATCATGTAATCCACTCAATTCTGCCGAAAGAGCTAGCCGATAGGTAGCTTCCCCAACTCGCTCCACCACTTCAAACGGACCAAGATATCTCGGACTTAACTTTTTCAGCCGTCGAATCCTGGACACGCCTTTGAAGGGTTTGATCTTCAAATATACCCAATCGCCCACCACGAACTCGACATTACGATGTTTGGCGTTGTAGTACTTCGCCTGTCGATCATGGGCTATCAGTAGCCTCTCCCGAATAGCGCGTATCGTCGAGTTAGCTTCATCGACTTTTTTATGCTTATACAGTTTGGATTCGCCTGCTTCTGCCCAAGCTAACGGTGTACGACACTTCCAACCATACAAAGCTTCAAACGGTGTCATATCGATGCTCACTTGGTAGCAGTTGTTGTAGGAAAACTCCACCATATAGAGATGATCTTCTCATCTCTTCCCAAAGTCCAGGGCACACATACGAAGCATATCCTCCATTATTCTGTTGGTCCTCTCAGTTTGGCCATTTGTTTGGCGATGAAAGGTCGTACTGAACGTCAATTTTGTGCCCAACAGTTGATGGATTAGTCTCCAATCGTTCGATGTAAATTGCCCATCACGATCACTCACGATGCTACAAGGAACACAGTGCAGCCGTACGATCTGCTCCACATAGAGTTTTACCAAACTTTCCACTGAATCGTCCCGCTTATTCGGAAGGAAGTGAGCCACCTTCGTCAACCGATCTACAATCACCCAGATTGAATCATTCCCGCGCTGAGATCTCGGCAACCCGTGCATGAAATCCATTAAAATATCATCGAACTTCCATTCCGGAATCGGCAACGACTTCAAGAAACTGCCAGGCTTCTGGCATTCCGCTTTCACCAAAGCACAAGTTTGACACTTAGCCACATAATGTGCTATATCCTTCTTGAGTCCTGACCACCAGAATAACTTTTTCATGTCCATGAACTTCTTTGTGCTCCCAGGGTGAATTGAGTATTTTGTAAAGTGCGCTTCATACATCAATTCTTCTCTCAACTTACCCATACTCGGGACGCACAACCAGCCCTCTTTCCGCAAAAGGTTGTCATCCCAGGAGAATTGGCCATCCAGCCCATCTTTTGCATAGCGTTGGAGACTTTCATCTAGCTCCATTGCTCGTCGAATCCTGTCTGCCAGGTCATATTGTACCTCCGTCCAGTTCAAACATGCATCGACTGTAGAATTCTTGTCAACACAAGAAATCTCTAACGCTTCCAACTCCTGGATAAGACGCTCATCCGTGATGGAGCCCTCCGACTCAAGGCATGAGCGACCACATTTCCCTTCCCGGGAGTATAATGAATCTCAAAGGTGTAGTCCCCAAGGAACTCCAGCCACATTCGTTGTCGCATATTCAGATCCTTCTGCTCCAACAAGTACTTTAGGCTCTTATGGTCCGTAAAGATATCCACTTTTACGCCATAAAGATAATGCCGCCATAACTTCAGTGCAAAGATCACCGCCGCCAACTCTAAGTCGTGGGTGGGATAATTTCGCTCATGCACTTTCAACTGGCGTGAGCCATAAACAATCACCTTTCCAAACTGCAGAAGAACGCAGCCTGAGCCGCTTCTTGAAGCATCACTATAGATCTCATAGCCGTCTGTACCACATGGCGATGTCAACACATGCGTCGTGGTCAAACGACTCTTTAGCTCTTCAAAAGCTCGTGCACACTCCAGCGTCCAAGCGAACTTTTGATCCTTTCTCATCAGTGTGGTTAGAGGCAAAGTGATCCGCGAGAAATTCTCTACAAAATGTCTGTAGTAGCCTGCCAGTCCAAGGAAACTCCTGACTTCGGCCACCGAAGACAACACCGGCCACTCTTGAATGGCTCTTATCTTTGACGGATCCACTGTTATGCCCTCTCCACTTACCACATGGCCAAGAAAAGTCACCGATGACAGCCAAAACTCACACTTTGAGAACTTGGCATAGAGCTTATTCCTCCGCAAGGTATGCAACACCAACCGCAAGTGGTTTGCATGATCAGCTTCCGATTGAGAGTACACCAAAATATCATCAATGAATACAATCACGAACAAGTCCAAGTACTCTTGGAACGTTCGGTGCATTAGGTCCATGAATACCAATGGCGCATTGCATAGCCCAAACGGCATTACCGTGAACTCATAATGACCGTAGCGTGTTCCAAATGCGGTCTTGGGAATGTTACCTTCCCGAATCCTCAACTGGTAATATCTAGATTTCAAATCCAATTTGGAATAGATAGTTGATCCCACCAGCTGATCGAGCAATTCATCTATCCTTGGAATCAGATACTTGTTCTTCTCTGTCAGCTTATTCAATGCATGGTAGTCAATACATAATCGCAAACCACTGTCCTTCTTTTTCACAAACAGAACAGGTGCGCTCCAAGGTGACATACTTGGGCGTATATATCCATGCTCCAGTAACTCTTGCAATTAGACTTTCAATTCAGCCATTTCCTTTTGCGCTATGCGATATGGCGAGCGGGCCACAGGTTTCGCACCTGACACCAACTCATGCGTGAAGTCGATCTCCCGCTGGGGTGGTAGCCCAGGAAGATCCTTAGGAAACACATCCGCAAACTCCGATACAACCGGAACATCACTCATATTGGCCTTTGGCTCAACAACCCGAATCAGCGTGAAGAATAACGCTGCGCCCTTCCGAACAACATTGACGACTTGGAGTGCAGACATCAAGGTTCCGCTCACTTCTCGCATACCAGCGAACTTAGTCTCCAGTTCAGTATTCTGGCCCAGTGTGATCTCTTTTGACTAGCAATCAATAAAGGCATGCTGCTCCGCAAGCCAGTCCATATCAAAAATCACATCAAATTCTGATATCGGCAGTACAGACGCAGTCAAGCAAAACTCCCGACTTACAATTTGAACCGCCATATCGCAAGCCCTATCCGTAAGCATCACATAGCCATTCGGTAGTAACACTCTTACGCTTTCTGTCTTCACATGACTAGGTACTTCAATCCGAGTTACGAAGTCCTTAGACAGAAATGAATGCGAAGCACCCGTATCAAACAGTGCTCTCGCCAACGTGTTCCGAATCATACCAAATCCTGTGACAATCACATCACACACAAGCTACGCACAAAGCATACAATAAGAAAAGCAATTGAAAATTTAACTCGTACCTGTGACGACGTCACTTTGCTTTATGGTCTCCTGCTGGCCAAGATTGTAGACTCGGGGCTGCACCTGGGATGTAGAGGACTCCACCACTGCCTTTCCCTTCTCAGCATAAGACGCTCCCGCCTTCTTTTCTCCCTTTGGCGCACCAACCCGACAGTCACGGGCTATATACCCCACTCTTCCACAAGTAAAGCAAGTATGAGTCTCTGGCCTCGAAGTGACCCCAGACGTTGCACTCGATGCAACCGTAGAAGGAGCTTGTCCAGACGACTTGGACCTCTTGCCCCATTTTTTTATAATACGATTTCCCAGATCGGGGCGCTTTAAACTCTGGCTTTGTCACAGTCAAGGCCCTTTTTCCTTGCAACCGCTTCATATCCTTCTCCAGCGCGCACGCAGTATCAACCAACACCTGGAACCCTTGGTTCACTGAACTTGAAAGCAGGAATCACAACTCATCCCGCAATCCTTCATAGAACCTATTGGTTTTCCGCTGCTCATCGGCGAAGATGGAGCCCGCATACCGTCCCAACCGTATAAACTCATGCAGGTACGTCTCCACACTACCTTCTCCTTGCGTTAGCCGTTGGAACTCATTTTCCATGGCAATGCGTTGTGCCGCTGGTAGGTGCTTTGCCAGGAATAGTCGCGAGAACTCCTCGATCAAAACTTGTATTAGCTGCCTGTCCGCTAAGTGGTGTCACTTGATCTCGTCCCACCATAACCGAGCCTCTCCTTCCAATAAGAAGGTGACCTTCTGATCTTCCTCTGTCATAATCACCGTCAATATACGCTTGACGCGCGATAACCAATCCTCCACCTGCGTAGGGGATCCCACACCCGTAAACGTAGGGGGATTGAAGCTCATGAACTGCTTCAACTGCCTTTCAGCTGCTCGAGGATCAACAGCCGCAACAGGTTTTGGCCTCGCCGCAACCTGTTCTAACACCACTTCCGGCTACGCTTGCCTACCAGGATGTGCTTGAAACATCGCAAACAGCGCCTCAGCAACTAAGCAGACAGTTTCCGCAAAAGGGGGAGGTGTAGGCACCTCAGCTGGTGTCGTACTCTCATTAGAACGCTGGGGCTCCGACTGCCCAGCACCACTACGAGTCACCTATAGGTGAACAAGACACACATTAGCGACCTCGCACAAGTAATAACAACAAGGTAGGAACGCGCAGGTTCCTCAAACAAGTGTATTTGCATTCCTAAGTGGACATTCAAGAGTTCATTAGCATTAACGCGTTCGCACGTACACGTGCTCGCCACCCCACAAAAGAATTCGACCAGGAATTCGAAAGGGAAAAACCGAGACAGCTGATACCAAAAATGTAACGAATTCATCCGTTCATATAGCGTATAATAGAAGGTCTGTCCGGGGCCCCACACCATATGCCACAAAACAGGTGGCAAAGTCACGGGTTGATATCAGAGTTGCGCATCCTAACTCATAGCATTCTAGCGGAAGCTTTTAACATAAATACTGAACTCCAACCATGAATGTCCACTGATATAAACACTCATATTTATATAGGAATGAACATCAAATACAATATCGTTTGGCCTCATGGCCTTACAGTTGCTCTTTACAAGAGTGGCTTCCAAACATCAGCGTGCAGGCCGGCCACACATGAACAAAACACAACATTTTCCAGCTTAGCCTTTAAGGGCTAGCAGCAGCAGCAGGGACTTCAGCCTTTATATGTCCCACTCGACTCTTCAGCACCTGCACAAAGACAGCCCACCCAACGGTGGTAAATAAGGCAACGGTCAGCATTCAGCTGACTAATTTATAACGACTCTACCCCTTTCCCGGGGCAGTGGTATTCCTTCCCTACAGGCATAGCAATTTATAGACAGATATATAAATATCACACATTATGCTCTCATACACAAACAATCCATCACAATTGTCAGCCACGCGGCCCGACGATCCGTGCACTCAAGGCACATTCTTGGTGTACCGGCGAACCAGGGTCCCACCACCATTTCAGGGCCGAAACCCAACGGTAAAATTGAGCATTTAGTTTTAGTGGCGCACAGGCCTAAGACTCTCATTATGCGCTCCAACAGACCACACTTTCAGGTCTTCAAGTCGGACGAACATAACGCATGTACGGATCAGCCACCCCCCGTTGCTCAAGTCGCCTTGCAATCACCGAATACCAACGCACTTGCGGCTAAGTATAAGGCATGAGTCGGTTTCATCTTGCCTGTTTGGCATGAGCCTTTTTAAGAACTCTCCAAGCTCACAAATAGCCATATTGTCCCCGAGGGATTGGCTTAACATTCATAGGTTAGCTAGGAGTCATGCCTAGCGTTAGCGACAGAACTCACCTTCCGTCCCTAGCTCTAACCTTAGCATTCATAGCGTACATCACAAGCATTTAGTGGGTATTTTTTTGGGCTTCCACTCCAGTACTTCCTGTTACTATCCTTCACAGGCACAACCCATTGAAATCGCAAGCATCACAAGGGTTTTTTCCTGGACTACCACTCCAGTACTTCCTATTACTGCCCTTCACAGGTCCAACCCATCTATTCCACAAACTATATGTTTAACCGCGGAGTCTTCTCCGGTGTGTGAATGCAACATCACCAATCCAGTCCAACCTGTCCAGATGGGCTTCACACAGCATGCCTATTCCGTACTCCATTTTCGGATATATATGCAAAACTATTAGGGATTCCAAGAATCAACCCAAGGGAAATCCCTTCACAGTCCACCCTCTGGTGGAGTGGAAATCCATGCACATGCCAAAAGGAAGGACTTCACATGTCCAAGAAGGAAGATCGTTACCCTTGACGACCTCTTCGGAGCCATGGAATTCTAGCCGGCTGGAAAGCACCGCAGCTGCTTTGCCTTCACAACGCTGGCCTCGGATCTCGAATCGAAATTCAGCAGCTCCACCGGTGGCTGGCTCCCCTCTACTCCTCCCCTCTTGCTCTCTCTTCTCTCTAACTTCTTAGAGAGAGAATGGCTCAAGATCAAATGAGAATTCCCTTCTCATTCTCGACCTTAAAGTAGCAGGGCGAAACCTGGGCCCTCAGATCCCAGCTGAAGAAAATGGACGACCACAATTTTGACACAAAGGTCTTATTTTTTGCTGATACGGCCTATGACACGCCCATGTCACAGGTCGTGTACCTTAAGAGACACACAACTGACTCATCCAGAAAGTACACGGCCACATGACACGCTCGTGTCTAGCCCGTGTACCTCAGGTGGTATACAACCATCTCAACCCGAGCAAGACACGGCCATGTGACATGCCCGTGTCATAGGTCATGTGCCAAGAGACACACCCGTGTCCTGTCCGTGTTCACCAGGCCTCACTGCCTTGGACAAATCCAGAAAAGGACACGGCCATGTTGCACGCCCGTGTCACAGGCCGTGTGCCCTTACACGGCTGCAGACACGCCTCCAGCGTGCAATTCGTCGAGCGAAATTCGTCGACCAGAGGAGGACATGCCCTCTGACACGCCGGTGTCATAGGGCATGTTCCCTCTCGAGAACTCGTCGAGCACTCGACAGGCTGCTCAGCCATACAGAGCAGGACACGCCCTGGGACATGCCCGTGTCCCAGGCCGTGTCGCCCAACTTGAACCCAACTTGGGATTTGGGGTGTTACAGCTTTGGCCTTGATAGCTCGGGAAGCCATCTGGCTTAGTAGACTAGTAGAGGACTGTACAACCCCATATCCGGCGAGTAGTGGGTGACAGGAACTAGATCGGCCAAGATCGGCAATCCGGCTCGTTCAGGTGGGGTGAACTGTTTGAGGGGCAGGTGGAGCAGGTCGGCTCGCACTCGCCCCAAGGGCTCGGCGCGCAGCGGGCGAGTGGAGAAGGCCGGCTCGCACTTGCCCTAAGAGGCTCGGCAGGCATCAGGCGAGTGGGGCAGGTCGGGCCCGCACTCGCCCAGGGGGGATAGAGGCGGCGAGCGCAAGCTCCATCGAGCTTTCGCCGCCCCCAGGGAGTGGAGGCTCCAGAGGCCCACTCGCCCAGCCCATTGTGATGTGTTTTTACCATTTTGCCCCGGTTGGGCTGCATATAGCTGGTTAGAACAGTGGAGGTTGGCTATTTGCAGGGCATTTTCAGAAATCTATAAATAGACCCAAGGTGTACCTCAGAAGACATGCTTACTTATGCTCTGGTCTTCTAACACTTTCTGAGATACCCTTAGCTCGGCATTTGGCTAAGGAGTGGAAGTGCTCTAAGATCTTCTTGGTGTGTGGTGGGACCTCCACGCCGAGCCTTTAGGTCTGTTCCCTGTTCTTTATCCTTAGTCATTTAGCTTGTGAGAGAGGAGTAAGTGTGTGATCACCCCTTCCCCAAGGGTGAACTCCACAGAGACCGAATTGTTGGTTTCAACAAGGACGTCTATGAAGAAGTGCGCGGTCCAACTCTGCTTTCCGGTGACAATGAGAGTCCCTGAAACTGGTTAATAATCCAGTTTGTCATGCGCGGAACAAGTATATAGAGATCTAGCACCACTTCATTCGAGAGAAGGTGTTGGAAGGATCTCTTATGGTGGAGCATGTGCGAAGTGAGGACAACATCGCAGACATCTTCACAAAGCCGCTCCCGAAGGGGCCATTTACTCGGTTACGGGGAATGCAGGGCTTGGTCACCACTTCTCACTTCAAGGGGGAGTGTTGAAAATTGTGAAGTGAAAGTGGGGGTTAATCAGGAAGACCGCGCGGCGGTGTATCTGCGGGGAGGAGGCATACTCTTTCTGAGTTCGCGGAGTCTGCTTGATGCGGGCTGTTCTTGGGTCTCGCGAGATCGGCATTGGCCTATGCCCTTGATCTTAGTTGGTGCGGATAGGAGGTAACTGCGGAGTTCGTGGTTAGGCAAAATGGCTTGGATCTAGCGGTCTGAGCGGACTGAGCGGATTGATAGTTCATGTCCGCGGAGCTCATGCCGGAGGTACACTGGTTGCTGGACTTGGTCATGATCTGTGACAAGTCCAGGTTGATCGCAGAGTCCGCAATGTCCGCTGGTTGACCGGGCGGTGTACCTGTTGGTCGTGGACTTATTGTTGCGGGCTGGTGCGGTGTCTACAGGGTGTGCGGGCTATTGTTATGTCTGCTGCACCGTTCGGGCTGGTGCGATGTATGCCGGGTTGCGGACTAGCTTCTAAACTTGGTGCCAGGCGGATAGGCTGGTGTCCGGCCTTGTCCATGCGGACTGGGAAGACTGCTTGGTGCTAGCTGCGAGCTGTGGTGGTGTTTCTATCCACTAGGGAGGGGATCACACTCCTCTTCGCGCCTATAAATAGGACCCCCATGTCACATCAACAGTAACTGAATGAACAATAAGTTGATTGTGGGTTAATTGTTGCGGCCTCAGATTTTCTGTCCGCGCGGTTTGAGAAGGTTAACTAGTTTGTTGTTTGCAGGTTGTGCGGCTAGCACTGAGAAGCCAAGATTCTGATTCTGACTGCGGTCAGGGATTAGTGGAGCTTGCGGTTAACAATCAGCGGTTTTGTAGCAGGTCGCATTTGCGGCTAGCCAGTCTTCTCTCCGGCTTTCCAATTCAATAACTTGTCTGCCGTCTCGGCGATCTGTTCTTCAGTTCGGCAACGGTTCTTGTTCGCGGACTCTGGCAGCTAGGTAACCTCTGTGGTTAGGCGGCTTGCAGAGAGCGGACAAGGTGTTCAACAGAATAACCGGTTGTCCGCGATCTTCGCGGACTTTGTAGATCAATTCGGTGTAGCAGCGGCTTAGCGACCTCAGCGGTCTCGGCGGTCTCAGCTTCTGTCCGCCCGGTTTCTTGTTTGTTGTTTTCTGCTTTCCTGTTTTACTTGGCGAAAACATGTCTCGTCATGTATGTCTTGCCCTGTAATGAAAATTGTTGTTAATACAAAACTTTGTTGTTGCCTTCTATTGTATTTGGTTTATTGTAATAAGTTTACGGTTGGAGTGTTCCTATGTCTGGTTCCCGTTTTTCGCTTGATCAAGGTGTCATCTTGATAGCTCTGGAAGTTTTACTTGGTATCAAAGTTATCTCTTGACCATCGTGAGAAATTTTAACATGTGTATCGTGGATGAAGCTCATTCTGAGATGATGTTTTCCGAGGTCAATCTGCTTTTCGAGGATGAGAGCGATGTTTCATTCTGCGTAAGATTCGATAAGGGCTTTTGTGTAACACGTCCCTTTATAATGGTCATACATTATGAGTCCGGCCTAGGCCCCACAACATATAGACGCCACAACTTTAACATTATAAAGTGATATAAAAGAACGAAGCATCTCAAAACTCAGTACCAAAACAGCAGAAACCCACAACTACTAGAAGTTATCCACAACCATAAGAGTACGAAACGGCCTTAAGGCCTTACAACATACAAACGTCCAAAACGGAAACAACAATAAACAGAGCAACGTGTTTTAGCACTCTTAAGCTACCTCAACATGCAAGTCGGACTATAGTGCATTATGCACAACATTCATCAACTTATAATCACAACAAAAGAAAACACGTCATGCGACTTAGGCCTTTTTGGCCGACGAGCTTGCTCCAGCTTGTGCACATTGCCCCTGTAAACATTATTATAACGTGGGTCAGTAAAAGTTGACCTCAACTGTGTAACCAACACATCTCCTCCCGGCTGTCCCTAGAGGACCCTAGGGCACTCCATCACCCTGCAAGTCAGCACTTCGTATGCAAATGTATATAAACATGGAAAAGTAAAGAAATAGGTTGTGATGCCACATACATCAAACACGTTTCTAGGTCGAGCATTTAATAAAAAAAGGCCTACCATGGAACATGTATGCAAACCTGGGTTTCACCCAATGCACCCTATAATACATGAATCTAACATATCATCACGCATCATCATATCACATCACATCACACAGGTACTTCCATTTTCCCCTAACAGCATTCAAGCCGCCACATAGAACTCTTGTCTAGGCCCACCCGCTCGTGGGTCTCAAAACCTAGGATTGCCTACAAGCTCTGACTTCTCACGTCAGGATTCCGTCACACACAAACAAACTGATGCTAAGAACTCTTGCTTGATCCCGCCTGCTCATAGGTTTCATCATCCGGGCTTTTCAAAAGCTTGGTGTTCTCGTTGCTTTCTCAGAAGGGGACTTGTCTTGCCGGGACACTCTCCACACATGACTTGTACGTCACGGGCTAGCCAGACGACTACAGAGACAACGTCGCACCTTCACACATCAATCAACAAACATAGTCTTTCTCACCCTAATCTACCATTCGTTCTCGCACGAAAATAAAAGGGGGCAAACATCACAAACAGCATCTTGCCGCAAACGGATTTCTAGCAGAATCCTTAAGCCTCGTTATGCAACATCACCGAGTCGGACTAACGGTCGCGACTACGGCTTCACCCACAATGCCTAATCCACTAGCGGAGTGGATTTCTAATGCAACAACATGCCGGGGACGGACACAATCGACCCGGTATCTCCTCTTGAACCATGACAACCTGTTTCCCTCTCATTTGAGGGATCTGATGCCTAAAGCTTGAAAGAAAGCAAGAAAGAAATGGATTCCACACACGCATCCTAGACCGAGAGGAGAAATGTCGTTACCTTACAACTACTCTTCCTAGCCATGGAGATCTTGCTTTGCACGGATGAAAGTGTGCGCCTTTAAGTCCTCTCTACTGATCTGACTTCGGATCGACAATCAGAGCCTCGGTGCTTCGCTTATGGTGGAGAAAGCACTTCTTCTTCCGCCTCTAAACCCTCTCTCCTAAACCCTAACTCCCACTCAAATGAGAAGAATGGGGGGAAAAAGTGTTTCAGCCCTACTTAGGCCTCTTGGACACAGGATTCTGGGCCGCAAGATCAAATCCCAAGAGATTCAGATGGCCAGAAACCATAGCCCACGAAACTGCTCCTATCTTCTACCGCCGAGCGGTAGCTACCTACTGTGTTGCGGTAACTTACCAACCCGCCAGTCTCAAAATAATGCAGCACTACCGCCAGCGGTAGCAATACCGCTGCGCGATAGATATATCGATGCGCAATATCGATACCTCTGCACGATAGCTCACCTCACGCTTTCGTCTCGACTCCTTCGTCTCGATGAATAGGGCTACCGCCGAGCGGTAACTAGCTAACACCGCACGCTACCACTCAATGCCTTCCACTTGACGAAGGAAGCCTACCACCGGGCGATAGCACCCTACCGCCGCGTGGTAGCTCACAGAGCGTTAAGTCTAGAAAACTTGGGTGTTATAACTCTTCCTCGCTAAAAAGAAATTCGTCCTTGAAATTTAGCATGTACTCAAGCAACAAAGCATACATGATGCAAAAAAGATCCGGAAAGTCTTCTCGCATTGCTTGCTCACATTCCTAGGAGAATTCGTCTTGCCCGCAGTTATCCCAACGCACTTTCACGAGCTTAACTTCTTTATTCCACAACTGTCGAACTTCTGAATCATCTATGCTGACCGGACGGACTTTCATCCTCAAGTCCTCCTCTACCGGCACCGTCGTCGACTCAACCACAACAATTGACTCCACCAAGGCTTTCCTTAAAACTGAAATATGGAAGACATCATGCAATCCACTCAGTTCTTTGGGCAATGCCAACTGATAGGCTACTTCTCCAATGTATTCTGTAACTTTGAACGACCTCAAAAACCTCGGACTCAATTTCTTGAGTTTGCGAACCCGTGAAACACCTTTGAACGGTTTAATCTTTAGATACACTCAGTCGCCTACAACAAACTTCACACTCCTATGGCGCGTATTGAAATACTTCGCCTGCCAATCTTGAGCCACCTTCACGCGCTCCTGAATTATTCACACCAGCTCGCAAGCATCGACCACCACCTCTTTTTCCAAAGTTTGGCGTCTCCCGCCTCTATCCATGACATCGGTGTTCGACACCGCCTTCCATACAAAGCCTCGTATGGTGTCATCTTGATACTCGCATAGAAACTATTATTATAGACAAACTCCACCATGAAAAAGTGATCTTTCCACTTCTTCCCAACATTAAGGGTAAACATCCTCAACATATCCTCCATTGAATGATTTGTCCTTTCCGCATGACCATCGGTTTGAGGATAGAACGTCGTACTAAACTTGAGCTTTGTGTCCAAACTCTTTTGTACTAATCTCCAGTATCTAGACATAAACTGTCCATCACGATCACTAACAATACTCTTTTGAATTTTGTGTAGTCGTACAATATTGCGAACATACAATTCTACCAGCTTCTCCACGTTGACCTCCTTCCGATTCGTGATGAAGTGAGCCACTTTGGTCAAAGCGATCCACGATCACCTAAATCGCATCGTTACCCTACTGCGACCGAGGTAAGCCGTGCACAAAATCCATGGAGATGTCGTCAAATTTCCACTCAGGGATATGAAGGGGATTCAGGAACCCACTCGTCTTCTGACACTCAGCCTTCACTAAGGCACAAGTTTGGCACCGACTCACATACAAAGCTACATCTCGCTTCAATCCAGGCCACCAAAAGGATTTCTACATATCCAAGTACATCTTTGTACTGCCCGGATGAATGGAGTACTTCGTGAAATGGGCCTCAAACATCAACTCCCCGTTGAGCATGCCGAACTGCAGTACACAAACCCTTTCATCCTTCCTTAGGATCCCACCAACAATCTCCCAGGTATTACCCTCGCCTTTTTGAGCTTCCACCACAAATGGATGGAACTCTGCATCCACACTGGTTGCTTCCCGGATATAATCGGATAATTCATTCTGTAACTCTATCCAGTTCAACCGAGCCATGCTAGACTAGTCTCTTGCTACACATTCAATGCTGAGGGACTCAAAGTCCCACACCATCCGCTCATCATGTGCTTCAATCCAATTCCCTTATCCAGAATATTTCATACTCAAGGCATCAACCACCATGTTGGCCTTGCTTGGCATGTACTGAATCGCCACGTCGTAGTTCCCAAGGAACTTGACCCACCTGCGTCGTCGCATGTTCAAGTATTTTTGGTATAAAAGATACTTCAGGCTTTTGTGGTCCGTAAAGATCTCCACCTTCGCACCGTACACATAGTGTCGCCACAACTTTAACACAAAGATTACCACCGCCAACTCCAAGTTATGGACGGGGTAATTTCTCTCATGAGGTTTCAGTTGTCTAGACCCAAAGGCTATCATATTGTCATGCTTCACTAACACGCATCCCAAACCACAACCTGACGCATCACTGAGAATCTTAAATCCTTCAGTCCCTTTAGGAAGACTTAGGATTTGAGCTGACATCAACCTTTCCTTCAAGGTATCAAACGCTTTGATTGCACTCCTGAGTCCATACAAACTTCTGGTCCTTACGAGTTATAGTAGTGAGGGGCAGAGCTATCCGCAAAAAGTTTTCCACAAATCTTCTATGATAGCCGGCTAGTCAAAGGAAACTCCTGACTTCTGTCACGGTTCTCAGAACTGGTCAATCTTTGATGGACTTAACTTTCTCCGGATCCACCGCCACCCCATCACCACTAATCACATGACCCAAAAATGCCACTTTCTCTAACCAGAACTTGCACTTCGAGAACTTAGCATAAAGTTTGTTCTCTCTCAAAACCTGCAAGACTACTCTCAAATGGGTCTCATGCTCCGCCTCTGATTTGGAGTATACCAAAATATCATCGATGAAGACCACCACAAACGAGTCTAAGTGCTCTTGAAACACCCGGTTATTCAAATTCATGAATATCGATGGCGCATTCATCAACCAGAACGGGATCACCGAGAATTTGAAGTGGACACACCACGAACCAAAAGTTATCTTAGGTATGTCCTCTTCTCGAATCCGCAGTTGATAATATCCCGACTTCAAGTCCAACTTAGAGCACACCACCGACCCTACCAGCTGGTCGAACAGGTCATCTATCTGCGGAATCGGATATTTATTCTTGACGGTCAGTTTATTCATCTCCTGGTAGTCTATGCACAACCGCATACTACCATCTTTCTTCTTCACGAACAACATTGGCGTGCTCCATGGCGATGAGTTGAGCCTAATATACCTCTAATCCAACAAATCCTACAACTGTACTTTAAGCTCGGTCAACTCCTTCGGTGTCATCCTAAAAGGAGGACGTGACACCGATCTAGCTCCTGACACTAACTCAATTGAGAAATCGATCTCCCGTCGAGGGGGTGCTCCAGGAAGCTCCTTAGGAAACACATCCTCTAATTCTACCACCACCGACACTTCTCCAATCGATAGCTTAGAAAGGTGAACTTCCAACAATGCTATGAAAGCTGCTCCTCCCTGGTTAACTGCCCGCACCAATTGCATTGCCAAAATTAGGGAGCAGGCCACTCCACTAAGGCCCTTAAATTTGACTTCTTCCTTTCCTTCGCTTCTCAGGGTCACTACCTTTGATAGACCGTCAATACTAGCTTGTTGCGTTGCAAGCCAGTCCATCCCCAAGATCACATCGAACTAGTCTAACGGTAGAACCGCCGCTACCAACACGAAGTCAACTCCGTCTAAACTCCACCCAATGCGCAATTTCGTCCTGGTAGTCTTGAAAGACCCGTTGGGAATGCACACTCTAAGATCTGCATTCACCGAAAAGCGCTCGACTCCAATTCTCCGGATAAAGCTTTCCTCAAGAAAGGAGTGTGACGCTCCCGTGTCAAACAATATCCTAGCGGGGTAACCAGAAACTAGCATGAAGCCTAGTAAATATGCAACACACATAAAAGATCTCAAAAGTCTAAAGCCAATAAATAAACTTAAACTTTCTCATACCTGTCACCACGTCGGGTTGTTGAATCGCTTCTTGTTGCCCAAGGTTGTAAGCCCTTGGCTGCACGGGTTGGAAACATGAAGCACTCAACTCCGCAATTTTCCCTTTCACCGCGATACTGGGACCAGAACACACTGACTGCTCCTACCTTGGCTCTTGTTCAGCACCACCCTCAGTACAAAAATGAGTTATGTGGCCTGACTTGCCACACTTGAAGAACGTTGCTGGTCCCTTGAAGCAGGATCCCCCCGACGTCGTAGTGTTATTCTTCCCTTATTTAAATGGATATGGTTTCTTCTTCCACTTACTCCCTTCAGACTTCCACTGCAATTGAGAAGGCTTTCTTTCTCCCTGTTTCACTGCAAGTCCCTTGCAGCATTGGGTTTTCTCCAACATCCTGGCAGCCTCAATCAATGTACAACCCTATATCCGGCGAGTGGGCCCTCCGGAAACCAGACCGGCCGGCCCCCCTTTTTTCTGAGACGGGCGAACACCAAGGGGGAACAGGGCTCGACAACCTCCAGCTCGCCCAGGCAAGCCCGGCGCATGCCACGCGAGTTCGGCCAACCTCGCGAGCTCGGCGTTCGATGAACTGAGCTCGGCGTTCGTCGAACGGAGCTCGACGTTTGTCGCTCTCTCAACCCTTTTTGCCAACCTCCAGATGGCTCGCCGAGTTAAGACAGCTTGGCGGGCTCGCGGCTCGCGAGTAGGGCAGTCTCGTGCCCGTGCTCGCCGCCCTTGTCGAGTAGAGACTGTCGAGGGCTACTCGCACATTGATCTGTGAGGTATTTTTACCATTTTGCCCCCGCTGGCCTGCCCATAACCTCTCAGAACAATGGAGTTACGCTGTTGGCAAGCCAACCCGGACTGCACATAGCCGTTCAGGACAGCGGAGGTTGGATATTTACAGGACATTTTCAGAAATCTATAAATAGGACCCAAGGGGTACCTCAGAAAGCATGCTTCTTGTGCCCACTTGTTCTCTGATCTTCTAAGCGCTTTCTGAGGTTACCTTAGCTCGGCCTTTGGCTAAGGAGTGGAAGCGCTCTAAGATCTTTCGGGTGTGTGGTGAGTCCTCCATGCCGAGCCCTTGGGTCAGTTCTTCTTTGCTTCCTTTGTTATTTTACTTACAGGAGAGAAGTAGGTGCACGATCACCCCTTCCCCAAGGGTGAACTCCACAACATACCGAGTTTTCGGTTTCAATATTTTGGTGCGTTGAGCGTGGAGCGTGGTCTGTACAGAAAATCTTCAACGAGCTCGATGATAGGAGGACAAGGATCTAACAGGTCGGACTCGCCGTCCCCCCCCCCCCACCTCTGGCCACAGTGGGGATGTTCGAGGACTTCAGGAATGAGGTGCTCGGCCTTGTCAAGTTCGCACTCGGCTCGTGGGCCGAGTGCTCAACCCCAGCTGCCCAGATCGCTGCCGCCCCATCTCTGGGCGAGGACGCCCTCGGCAGGCAAGCTGAAAAGGAGGTCGCCGAGGAAGGAAGGGGATGGAGCTCCCCGGGCGCGTGCTCTTCCCCAGCTCGGCAAGCAGAGGCCGGATCAGCGAGTTGGGGCCGCGAGATCTGCCAGCTCGCCCAGTAGGGGGGAAAGCCCCTTTAGCGAGTTGGTTTCTTCTGCCCCGGTTCCAGAGGGGTTCAGGGAACCCGAAATGTCCTACTACACTAGGAAGGGGGACCCGGTCCAACACGTCCAATGGTTTTAGGACGTGGTTTCGATCCGATAGATGTTGGATGGCTTCAAGTGTCGACTCTTTGTCGTCACCCTCAAGGAGAAGGCGAGGGAGTGGTTTCACCAGTTGACGGCCAGCTTCATCTACTGATTCGAGGACCTGCGCCGCCGGAGGTTCATGTTGAGGTTCACTACCTCGAAGAGGAGGAAGAAGGAGTCGGAGTCCCTGTTCCAGATCAAGTAGGGAGTGAATGAGACCCTAGGGAGTTATGTTGACCGTTTTCAGGAGGAGGTCACCCAGGTCCAAGAGATGTCGGGCCATAGCCTGATGATGGCTTTTACCCTAGGGTTGTAGCAGGGCTCCTTCAGGATGGAGTTGAAGAGAGTGTCGCCTCTCTCCTATGAGGAGCTGATGGAGAGAGCGGTGAGAGAGGTTGACGGGGAGGCGTCGAATCCGGAGTTTGCCCGGAAGCTGGCCAGGTGGGCCACGAAGGAAGAGAAGGAGCCAAGAGGCGGAAGAGGGCAAGAGGAGAGGAGAGTCGAGCCCCCACAGAGGGAGCAAAGGCAGCTCTAGGGGCAACAACAGCCCAGGTGGGGGCGTCAGGAGCCGGACCGTCGGTTGGGCTGGAGGCCCAAGTGGTAAGACCAGGGGCCACAGATAGGGTACCAAGGAAGGGACCACCGTCAGGGGGGCCAGGATCAATTCCACCCCCCGGGTTGGAGGCAGGCACAAAGGCCTCCACTCCTCAATCAAGATCAGGCTATGGCCATAGCCATGGGGGAGAGGAGGAGAGCGGCGTGGAGGAGGAGAAGAGAAGTAAGGGTGGAGTTGCCCTACTTGTTATTTCTATCAGGAGGAAGGGCACGTCACGACCACGTGCCCGGAGTTCCTCGAAATGAGGGGAAACATGGAGCAACAACAGCAATAGGGGCGCTAGGAGGTGAGGATCGAGGAGGTCCTGCCTCGGGTGGAGGAGGATCGATGTGAAGACCGGGTGGACGTCGGGACACGAGGAGGGATCAGAGTGATCCATGGGGGGGTTGAGGCTTCTTGGAGGGCGAGCCTCCACACCATGTATCGTCGGAGCGTTGGCTCCACTTCCCAGACCCCACCCCCGGAGGAGAAGATTACCTTCTCAAGAAGTGACATGCCGGATCATGAGGATCCCTTTTGTGATGCGCTGGTCATCCAGACAACCATCGAAAATTCCACCGTCTCACGGATCCTCATCGACAACGGAAGCTCCGTCAACGTTGTCTTTAAGAAGGCGTTCGACGTAATGAAGGTGGAGGCGAAGAGGGTGTTGGCCTCAGATGGGCCCTTGTTTGGGTTTTCGGGGGAGAGGAAGGAGGTAGAAGGAGGAGTGGGGCTCCATGTCACCCTGGGGGGGGGGGGGGGCAGTCCCGGAACTGCAGGTTTGTCATCGTGGATGCCCCCAGCAGCTACAATGCCATCTTCAGGAGGTCCCTCATCAGCGCCTTCCGCTGCGTCCCCTCATCGTTCCATCAATGCTTGAAGTTCAATACCGAGCGGATCCAAGTCCGGGTCTGGGGTGACCCCAAAGTGGCGCGGGAATGCTACGTCATCGGCTTAAACTCCATCTCTTGGCAGGAGGGAGCCGAGGAGATGGAGCGGAGGATGGATGCGGCAGAGCAGGATGCCAGCAGGGAGGAGATGAAGGTGGAGAACAGCACCGAGGTAGAGGTGGCAGGAGGAGATCGGGAGGAGTTAGCTGAGACAATGGCTGTAGAGGAAGAGGTGGAGGCGGAGGTCTTCGTCCCAGAAGAGAGGGACATCAGAGAATGGGGGAGCAGTCCAGACTGGAGGTTGCGGAAGAGGTGGTGGAGCTTGAAGTTCTCACCCTTGGAGGCAGGGTGGAGAAGGTTCGCGTCAGCGGAGGGATGACACCGGAGGCTCAAGGCAGGATGTTGTCGTGCGTCCAGAATAACGTGGACATCTTTGCATGGAGCGCCGCGGAGATGTCGGGGGTTGATGCAGATGTGGCTTACCACTGTCTCAAATTGGACCCGAGAGCGCGCCCCGTCCAACAGAAGAAGAGGTCCACCGCGGACAAGCTGACCGAGCCCATCAGGGAGGAGGTGGCAAAACTTCTCAAGGCCGGCTTCATATCCGAAATCCAATACCCCGGCTGGGTCTCCAATGTAGTCATGGTTAAAAAAGGAGACGGTCGGTGACACATGTGTATCGACTTTTCTTTGCTTAATAAATCATGCCCTAAGGATTGTTATCACTTGCCTCGGATCGACACGCTGGTTGATTCAGCCGTCGGTTTTTCTGTAATGAGCTTTTTGGATGCATTTTCAGGTTACCACCAAATCAGGATGCACCCCTGGACATCAAGGACGTCTCATTCATCATGGGGGATGGGTGCTACTGCTATAAAATGATGCCCTTTGGGCTGAAGAACGCGGGGGCAACCTACCAAAAGATGATGGACAGGGTCTTTAGGGAACAGAAGGGGAGGAACCTGGAGGTGTACGTGGATGACCTCATGATCAAGAGTCAGGACGTGGACTCTCACCTCTAGGACCTAGAAGAGACCTTCGCCACCCTGCACAAGTACAAGATGTGTCTGAACTCCCTGAAGTGTGTCTTCGGGGCCGGCAGGGGAAAGTTCTTGGGGCATCTCCTCACCCCCGCAGGGGTCGAGCCAAATCTTGATAAGGTCAAATCTATCATGGAGCTAGGGTCGCCGCGAAATACTAAGGAGGTGCAGCGATTGACAGGGAAGATGGCAGGGTTAAGCAGGTTCCTCTCCCGGGCCGGAGAGAAGTGCTCCCCCTTCTTCAAAACGCTGAGGGGGGGGCAAAAATTCGAGTGGATCAAGGAATGTGAGGAGACATTCCAAACTCTTAAAGTGCAGTTAACACGGGCTCCGTTGCTTCAAGGGCTAAAGGAGGGGAGGACCTATTTTTGTATCTCGGGGTTGGAGCGGAGGCCTTGAGCTCTGTCCTGGTGCGTGAAGAGAGGAAGAAGCAGCTCCTCATATACTATGTAAGTCGGGTCCTGAGGAAGGCCGAAATTCGTTATCCAATCTTGGAGAAACTAGCCTTCGCCCTGATCATCTCGGCCCGAAGGTTGTGGCCCTACTTCCAGGCACACTCCATCCGAGTGGTGACTGACTATCCCCTCTGCAACATCTTCAAGGGGGTGGAGCATTTGGGCAGGTTGGCCAAGTGGTCGGTAGAGTTGAGCAAGTTCGACATCTCCTTTCGTCCCCCGCCTCTCGATCAAGGCCCAAGTGATGGCCGACGTTTTGGCCGATTACGTAATCGAGGTGGTGGAGGAAGAACTCACTCGTCCGACTCCTTGGAAGGTGAAGGTAGATGACGCTTCAGGGAGGCATTCCCTGGGGGTGGGGTGATCTTGGAGAACCCACAGGGAACTATAATCGAGCAAATGGTGGTGGTGCACTTCCCCATCACTAACAATCAGGCCAAATATGAGGCCGTGATAGCAGGGTTGTGCCTAGCCAGGGAGCTGGGAGTGTTGGACGTGGTGGTCCTCACTGACTCAATGGTGGTAGCTTCCCAGATCAACGGGGAGTTTGAGGTAAGAGAGCCTACCCTATGGCTATACTTAGCTAAAGTAAAGGGGGTCGTCGGCACGTTCCCAATCTTTTCCATCCGACATGTGCCCCAGGAGGAGAACGAGCAGGTCGATCAGCTAGCGAAGCATGGTCCCCGGGTGGGGGGTACCATCACCGATCTATTCCGCCCCTCCATCGAAGAAGGAAAGCTAATGGAGATAGAACAATGCCCCACGTGGATGGATTCGATCACGACTTTCCTCTCCACAGGAGAGTATCCGGAGAGGATGGATAAGAAGAGGCTCAGACACAAATCAGCATACTATCTCCTTCGGGACGGGCAACTGTATAGGAAGGCTCTCTCGGGAATGCTGGCCCGTTGCGTGGCCGAAGGGGAAGTACAAAGAATCTTGGAAGAAGTCCACTCTGGGGAGTGTGGGAGTCACTCCGAGAGTCAGACCCTGGAAGGAAGGATTGTCAGGCAAGGGTATTTCTAGCCCACCCTGTGCCGCGATGCTGCGGAATTCGCAAGGAGATGTCATAAGTGCCAACTGTTTGCCCCCCTCCAGCTACAGCCGGCCCAGCGCCTCAAGAGCATCACAGCCCCCTGGCCCTTTGCAATTTGTGGAATGGATTTGATCGGGCCGTTCTCCCAGGCCAGCGGGCAAAGAAGGTTCCTGTTGGTGATGATTGATTATTTCTCTAAGTGGTTAGAGGTGAAGGCACTGGCCAAGGTGACTTCCCAGGTCATCAGGAACTTTATTTGGGGAGAGATCATCTGCCGCCATGGGCTGCCCCAGGCCATTGTCACGGACAACGAGCCTCAGTTCACCAGCACAGAATTCACCAGCTTCTGCGGGCAGCTCGGGATCGACCTCAGGTTCGCCTCTGTCCACCACCCCAGGAGCAAAGGGCAGGTGGAGGCGGCAAACAAAATTATTGTAAACCTCTTAAAGAAGAAAGTAGAGAACCTGAATGGGAGTTGGATGGATCAACTTCCCTCAGTTCTCTGGGCCCTGAGGACCACCCCCAACACAGCCACAGGCGAGACCCCTTTCAAGCTCTCCCATGGGTGTGAGGCAGTACTCCCCGTAGAATTCGAAGTTCAAACGCCTCGAGTTGTCACAGTCGGGGAAGGCAGGGAAGAATGGCAGGCCAAGAAGGAGGAAGAGCTGCGGCTCTCCCTGGATATGGTGGAGGAGCTGCGTGACCTCTCCGCCATCTGATAAGAAGAGGTGAAGAGGAGAATGGCTAAGTACTTTGACAAGCACATTAGAGTCAAACAGTTTGCGGAGGGGGACTTGGTCCTGAAAAAGGTAGATGCAGCGGGAAGGTCGGCAACCGTGGGGAAGCTCAACCCGGGAGGGTCCGTTCATTGTAAAAGAAGCATTGAGATCAGGAGGGTATTGACTCTGAAATGTGGACGACGAGACCCTAAGTCTCACTTGGAGCGGTGATGACTTGAAGCATTTTTGTAACGTCCTGATTCGCACTAGGCCCCTCATGCGCATTTTTGAGTCAAGAGAGCTGACTTGGGCTCAGGGAGGTGCTGGTGGCTGGGCTCACACTAGTGTAGGGGAGGTGAAGTCAGCCCAGAGAAGGAAATGGGTGGAGACACGGGTGTGTCCCTACCCGTGTGTGTCCACCCACTACTCGAGTCGACGACTCGAGTTATCCCCAAGAAGGACACGGGTAGTGACACAGGCGTGTCACTACGTACTCGTGTGTATGAGGACACGGTAGGGACACGACCTGTCCATCCCCGTGTGTCCCTACCCGTGTCACTTTTCACTTATAAGGGAAATGAAAACCCTAGCCGTTTTCACTCTCATTCCAAGCCCTTTTCCTGGAGAAACTGTTGTAGAGAGGGAGAAGGTGCTGGAGCAAGTCCAAGAGGTGAAGATCCGCCGCCGACGAGGAAGAGAAGATGTCGCCGAGAAGAGTTACAAGATCCTTGGCCGGAAATGGTGGAAACGCTGGAAACGAGGTGAGCTTCCTCCCCTCTCCATTGGTGCTAGATCTCTAGTTATTTTCTTAGGAGAGATATCGACTCAAGAGAGTCTTGATGGAGAAGTCTTCTAGGAATGGCCATGCTAGGACATGTGTCCTAGGTTTTAGATGTCTTCAACCTCTCCTTTCTTCTATGTGATGATGGGGGATGGTTTCGTGAAGCGAAGTGACCTTGTGAGGGTGAATAAGGGAGGAGGAAATCTGGATGTGTTTTTTGGGAATCGGCTTGAGGAGGAAGATGAACCGATGTCGTTCATTCCGCCTCAAGATGCGTGCAGAAATCTATGTTCTGCATGTAGCGATCTTCGTGGCCGTTTTCAAGTGTGATATGTCTATATCTAGGCTTTCGACTAAACACGAAAGTTGTAGCCACTGTAAATACCTTTCCAACGAGTGGTTACACGCCTTCACCGGATTTCTGTAGCTTCGGGAATCTCCGGTCTAAGATGTTGTCCTGATATGTTCTGTACTTAGAAATCTGGTTGGGTATAGAATCGGGTTTGGATTCGGTACAAACATTGTAGCAAATTTAATGTAGGGGCTGGAGAATTCCTTTATGTTTAAATATCATAAGTTAATGAGTGATGAAGTTGTTGGATGAACCCCACGTAAACAAATGGAGAAGTAAATTACACTTGAACAAATCTATTTGGTAGAAATTGGTGAACAACGTTTGACGTAATGGTAAAATTGGAATGATTTTCAATTGAGTAATATTGAGGACGTAACGATACGGTAATATGTCGATTAATGATAATATTGACTCGAATTTGTATACCCGATCAGTGGTGATTGTGATGAACAAACGATCGTTACTATTTAGATTGTTGATTCATGTGCACACAAATGATTGAACTTGGTTAAAGCATGCTAATCGGTTATGTTAGAGTTATGTGAACGTAGATTGTAGATAGTCTTAATGACCGCATTGATTCGGGTAATGTTGAGAAGCAACATAGATGGATGGATGGGCTTGGTCCTCGGTGTTCATTTCCTGGGGCTCCTTTCCGTGCCGAGTGGACGGTTGGGCTTGGTCCTCGTGCTTTCTCCGGGGCTCCTTTCGTGCCACGGTGATGTGGAGTTGCCTGTGGTGTGAGTCGACACGCGGTGTTAAAATCCTGGGTTAAGGATAGTGTGGCAGGTCTATGGGCTCGCCTGTCGTCACACCGACGGGAGTCGACAGATAGACCTTGGGCGGTTGGGCTTGGTCCTCGGTGTTCATGTCCCGGGGCTCCTTCCGTGCCAAGTGAACGGTTGGGCTTGGTCCTCGTGCTTTTTCTGAGGCTCCTTCCGGGTCACACAAGGCCAGTTCGGGGCTTGGTTCTCGATGCACATCTACCCTAGACTCCCGCTGGGTCGTAGTACGCATGGGCTCCGCTGTTGTGTTCTTAGCGTTGAGGCGTACGGAGGCCTAAGCGAAGTAGTGTGGATACCCGCTTAGTAGTAGAGATGCCTGCTCTACTGTCACCGCCTAGCCACGGCGGTTGATGCCTGAGAGGTTAGCTACCTGCTCGAATAGTGGGAACTACAAGTCTGTGTCGACATAGCGGTTGCATGTGTGTGGTCATGGGTGAGTCATTGCATTGCATACATATCATTACAACGCATTGCATAACAAGATCCTCATCGTATAAGTTTGTATGGGCACTCTTATACAATGAGTTACTTTATGTTAAATTGACCCTTAACTTATAAGCTTGTATGAGCATCCTTGTAAGTTAAGTTACTTTCCTGTTGTAGAACTCTATACTAGATGAATTGATATAGCTTGTGTAGAATTGCTATTGTAGACTGATATTAATCATGTTATACATTTCCTCTATTACTGCTCACTTTATATGTACTTATTACACCTGCTTGTACCTGCTTATATTACTTATTATATATTGTACCCTGATTCCTTTCTCTGCCCGGTGCCGAGGAGTCGCCGGGAGAGCGGATGTGAAGTCACTTAGTCTTTCTGACTAACGGTTGCTACGTCTTCCTTTTTAAGAGGAAACCCCACAGGTAGAGCAGCCGCAGACTATGCAGCAGGACAGCCAGGCCAAGATGACATGGCCTGAAGGGACGGTGTCATCGCTAGTGTCAGTCACCGATGTGAGTGTTGAGCGACCTTGATGTAGCCCTTTGGGCATATGTTAGTTGTATTCTGATATTTTAGAAGCTGGTTGTAGCTTCTTTTATTGATGTACTTTTGGACTTATATGCTTACGTGTGGATTGACTTCTTGATTATATTTTGGTCGGGTTGACATTTATTGATATTAGTTATAGCCGGCAGAATAGGCGTCTTGTGGTACAAGTTAGCCCGTGTGCTAATGCTACAGCAAGGCGGCTGTTCTGGGCATAAGACCCCCTTCGTGCCGTGTTTTGTGTTCCGGGAGGGTGGTCTTACAGTTTTTATCCTTGAGACATGTAAGTGGTGTTTTGTTCTTAATAAAGCTTCTTGATGTGCTAATTATGCTGTAGTAACTCGTACAATAAGGTGAAGCATGCATTCAATAGATCCCGAGCAGATCCCGCTATCAGGCTCTCACATAGCTGGCAGGGCTGGATGTCACTCGATGGTGTCTACCCGGACCCCGAGCAGATCCTGCTGTCAGGCTCTCACCTAGCTGGCAGGGCTGGATGTCACTCGATGGTGTCTACCAGGACCCCGAGAAGATCCCGCTGTCAGGCTCTCACCTAGCTGGCAGGGCCGGATGTCACTCGATGGTGTCTACCCGAACCCCGAGCAGATCCCGCTTTCAGGCTCTCACCTAGCTGGCAGGGTCGGATGTCACTCGATGGTGTCTACCCGGACCCCGAGTAGATCCCGCTGCCAGGCTCTCACCTAGCTAGCAGGGTTGGATGTCACTCGATGGTGTCTACCCGGACCCCGAACAGATCCCGCTGCCAGGCTCTCACTTAGCTGGCAGGGCTGGATGTCACTCGATGGTGTCTACCCGGACCCCGAGCAGATCCCGCTGACAGGCTCTCACCTAGCTGGCAGGGCTGGATGTCACTCGATGGTGTCTACCCGGACCCCGAGCAGATCCCGCTGTCAGGCTCTCACCTAGCTGGTAGGGCTGGATGTCACTCGATGGTGTCTACCCGGACCCCCGAGCAGATCCCGATGTTAGAATCTCACCTAGCTGGCAGGGCTGGATGTCACTCGATGGTGTCTACCCGGACCCCGAGCAGATCCCGCTGTCAGGCTCTCACCTAGCTGGCAGGGCTGGATGTCACTCGCTGGTGTCTACCCGGACCCCGAGCAGATCCCGCTGTCAGGCTCTCACTTAGCTGGCAGGGCTGGATGTCACTCGGGGAAGTCCTGGACTCTCCAGATATTACCCAAGAAGTTGGGCGTTTTTCTTAAAAACAGGGGGAAAGACTCTTCACAGGCGAGTCAAGACTAGTCAGCTCAGCTCGGCCTCGACAGAAGGGTGGCGAGCCGGGCCCTTGGATCTCGCTGAAGAGAGGCGGGCTCTAGCAGGGCGCTTCACCCCTTCTCTGTTTTACTTGTGAATTTTTTTGATTTTGGTCTTATATTAATAAAAATATACGCAACTCGCGAGCGAGCTGGGGGGTGGTGCGCCCAATGCGGTAGGTAGTCCACCCTCGAAACATCTGAAAATTGGTGAGCTCTCAAGGTCTACTCTTGGGAACGAGTCCTAGCAACCATCCTAATCGCAAAATCTATCTACGCGAGGTCGCTAGGGTAAGGGCCTGCGAGCAAGCACGATACAGCAAGGAAACCTAGAAAAAAGATGGAGAAAATAGACAGATTATATCAAAAGGGTATTCAATTAAATAATGAGTTACAGGGGGAGCTCGCCTCGGCCAGACTACAAAACAAAAAGAAAATACAAGATCAGCATTCCCCCCCCCCCCCCCCCGCCGGACTAGCGATCCTCCCCCCCTTCACCGGGCAAGTCCTGGAAGCCCTTCCCGAAGAGCGCGTCGAGGCTATCTTCCTTCTCGCTGTGCGGCGTCGTCGGGAACAGGCTCGGCATGAGGTCCCGGACCGAGATCTCCTCACAGCCCTCCACCAGCACTCATGTATCCTTCATCATCTGGAGGGTACATTCGGCAGTCTGGATCGAGTTGACCCGCAGCCTCTCAGCGACGTCATCCTCGCCGAAGATCCTCGGGCTCTTGTACGGGAAGGTTGTCTCGACGTCGCGAGCTGGGAAGAAGATCTTCGCTTGGCGGCGGACCTCGCGGCTAAGGCTCGTGTTCTCCTCCTTCAGCTTCGTATTCGCCCCCTCCAGCTAGGCAAGGCGGGCGCGCAGCTGGCCATTCGCGTCTTCCAGCCTGATGGCGCCACGGATCCCCGTCTGAAAGCGTTCGTGGATTGGGACGGTCGTTGCTGCAAGCTCACGGATGGTATTTCTACCTCGACGCCAACGCCGCCGCCAAAGCGTTCGTGGATTGGGACGATTGTGGCCGCAAGCTCACGGATGAGATTTCTACCTCGACGCCAACGTCGCCGCCATTATTAAATAAAATATATAATTATGAATAAAATAATTATAACTATATATTTTATTAAATTGTTATTTTATCGATTGTTATTTTAAGAAATCTTACTTCAAGCATTTTAATTTTGTATTGCATGATGGGTGCTTATAACCATCTTGCATTTTTTATTCTTCATGCAAACTCTATGCTTTATTTAATTCATGATGGGTGCATATAACCATCATGAGGGTGTTAATTTTCTAAGGTGGAGATTGAGTGGTGTAGCCTATATATAGGCATGGATTGTTTTCATATGGTAAAGTTGAATGAGAATTTGAAATCCTACCTCCAAAAGGAATCTCCCCCCTCTCCCTCCTATTCTAATTTCGACTCCCTCTCAATCCTAGCCTTCTTTCCCTCTTGGCCTCCAACCTCCTCTCCCTCCCAAGCCGCCCAACTTCTCCCCCTTCCCCCTTCAAGGAAGAATCCGGCCACCCCTCTCTCTTGGTGGTTAGAGCAAGGTGCTTGTGGTAATCTCTCGTGGATCTCGGTCAAGGCGTGACGCGACGAAGGAGGAAGAGTTTCCTCTCCATCCGACGTAACTCCGGCGGAACCGTGGAAGAGCGATTCAAGCAAGATAACCGGAATCATCTATTCTGGTTTGGGTAACGAAAATCTCTACCGTTGTGTGTTTTCTCCTCTTGATAGATCTTGTGGCATATGCGTGTTGCGTGGCTTGTGAAGCGTTTGAAATTTCGTGGTAAATTTTCATTGATATCGTTGGTGTTTTCCTTTTTCCGTTTAAGTTCGTGAGGCGTGGCGGCCCTCGTTTTATTTTGTTGGGAGAGAACCATCCTTGTCCGAATCTTTTGTTTTCGGTGGATTCTCTTTTGGTACAACAACGCTCTACCGAACCGTGTGGGTTCCTTTCGCTTGAGAGGACCTTGGCCTATCGCCTTGGTACTATCTTGAAGGGCTTTGCGAACCCTCCGTCGTCTATGTTTAATGAATATACGAATTGGGTAGTTGCTGCGTTTTTGTTGCTTGAGCGTGACGTGAGAGTTAGCGGAGAGCGTTGCGTTTAGTTATGTCCGTCTCCATAACGTCAAAAAGGGGCAAGCCTACATCAATTTGGTATCAAAGCGAGGTTCTCGTCAATTTCCTAATTGGCACTCCTCCCCTTCTTCAAATTAAAAACAAATAAATTTCAAATTTTAAATTTCAAATTTCAGATTTCAAATTTAAATTTCAAATTTCAAAATTTCAAATTTCAAATTTCAAATTTCAAATTTCAAATTTTAAATTTTAAAATTTCAAAATTTCAAATTTCAAATTTCAAATTTCAAATTTCAAATTTCAAATTTCAAATTTCAAATTTCAAATTTCAAATTTCAAATTTCAAAATTTCAAATTTCAAATTTCAAAATTCAAAATTCAAAATTCAAAATTTAAATTTCAAAATTCAAAATTTCAAATTTCAAATTTTAAATTTCCAATTTAAGAAATCCAAAAAAAAAATAGAAATTTTATTTTTCATTAAATCATTATTTTTATTAAGTTATTTTAAAGTTTAATAGTTGGTCTGCAAATAGCGGCCTATATTTTTATATTTTCAGCAAAATTCAAAATAAATTTTTTTTAATAATCCTCATATTTTTTCCAGCAAGAAAATCTACTTTATATAATTATAACCTTAGTGGCTAAGCGGGAAAAATTCAATCTTTTAAAATGAAGTAGGGTCAGGTTTTTTAGTCATTGCATGTGCACCAGTTCTGGGTGAGTTTTCTCTCCGGTTCTCACTAAATGACATATGACATATATGCTACCCAGTTAGACTATTCTTATGCTAAGGATATGACTAAACACACCCCTATGACACACCACATTTATCCTACTTTTGACGGTTTAGAGTATCCCCAAAGTTTTCGAGACTGGCTTAAGGATTAGAACAATATTTTAATTGTCACTTATGGGATGACTACGAAAAGGTTAGTTTTGCCCGAGAGCGGTTAGTAGGTCGAGCCCGATTATTTTGGTTAAACGAAGAGCGCCGTGTTGGTAGCTATCATTATACTTGGCCGCACATGCGTAGCCTCCTCTCGGATCAATTTGATCCCGCCTACCTGCGCACTAATAGCACCACACCCGTTAGTAAGAATAGTTATGACACCAGACTCGTATCTGCTTATAGGAGTGACCGTACGCCTCAGGATAGATCCTATCCCCAGAGAGGTAGTAATACCCAAAGTGTGCCTAGTCCCACCTATATGGAACATAAGCCATTTAGACCCCAAAATCTGAACTCGAAAGAGGTTACTATTATTGTGCTAGCTTCTTTAGCCTCGACATCTAAGCCCTCTGGTATAGTGACTGATACCTCTAAGGATTTTTATGTGGATATAGAATCTCTGGATGATGAAGTTAATCAGCCAGGTGGGAGTCTTCCTTCACTTACGATAGTGCCTGACTCTCCTATTGAACCCGAGGATGTGAATAGGACTAAGCCCGTCACTGAGGACGAGGCAATTCTCGCTGACGCTTTTAGTGACGTTGAGGAGATTGGTTACCCTAGTGACCTGGATGAGGATTTCTCCCCTGAGGAATCATCTCCACCCCCCTTTGATGATATTTTAGTCAGGGAGTCGTCTGATGACCCTGAGTCCGAAGACGTTCCAGCTGAGTCGGTAGAGTCATCCAATGTTGAAAGCTTACCTGTTACTAAATTAGGTGATGACTTGCTAGGACCCGGTATTATTATGGTTGACCCAGAATTAATGGATGTTTCAACGGTATTGAAAGAGTCGCCTTGGGATGGTTGTTCAATTTGGGATAATCTTATTGTGATACATCCGGGAGTTAGTTCATTTACGGTATCAACGCCGCTTAAAAGTCAAGTTAATTTTGATACTCCCCGGGATTCGATTTGCCCATCCCTTTATTTTGATTGTGACGACGCACCACTTCATGGGAAGAGTTGGTTAACGAAGGATCTGTCGTTTTGGAAAATTTACACTATGGGGAAAAATTATCTTTGGATGACGGTAGCCCGGAGGGCCAGAAAGACATTTCGTTGATGATAGCTCCTTTACCTGGGCACAAAACTGTTTAGAAATTTTGTCGATACGATTTTTCCTACTTATGATACGATCACTAATTCTGAATTAAATGAAGTATCGAATGAGCTGGAAGACTTGTCGCTGAGTTTTCAGTGAGGACAAATCCACTGTTTAATTTTTCCTATGATTTTAACGGCCTGCAACCGGAGGCTTGTTCTTGGACGAGTAATCCGTGTTTTGACGTTGAGTGTGACTTAACTTCCCCTACGGAATCACTCATGTCGACTCTCCCTCCGTTCATTTAACTCGAGTAGATGATTTGTTAGGACACGAGCTAGTCATTCCTAGCCCTTTATATTTGGAGGAGTTTATTATTACCGCCTCCCCATTAGGCTTACTTAGATGGATGTGGGTAAACGTAGTTGGTGACGAGCGTTTTCTGCTGGCTATTCATTACGAAATTTTAAAATCAAAATTTAATTCCAAATTTAAAATGAAAACGTTAGGTTCCACTGAAATAATTTTTGAAGTTAAAGAACCCGTGCCACCTGACATAATTCCGTTATTTTCTACTATTAATTCTAGTCATGTTGCATATGGGTTCACCCCACATGGTTTAAAGTTAATTAGGCGCATTCTTATCCTTTTAATCCATCAAAATGCGTCCTTTAATTTACTTGAGAGTTTGTGTCAGAAAGTCTCCTACTGTTATGTGGATGATTTGGGTTTGGTTTTTCTCACCCTGAACGGATGCCCACGAGCACCTTAAAAATATTAACGGATCGGCAAGTCCATCCTTTGCGAACCTTAAGGGAGTTTGGTAACATCACTTTTCTATTAGAATTTTCCATTGATTGGGGCATAGCTTCTATTTTCATCGTTTCATATTTTACGCTTCATGCTTCTATGCCACTTGAAATGTCTACCTCTCCGTATATATATTCCACTTTGAATTCTATCGGGTTGGGTGGTGCAAGTTTCCCAGGATCGTTCTCTTTCTCGGTCTCCATCGGAGGTATGTTGGTTTATGTTGTGGAAACTGTTTTTCCTTCGTTGGCTAATGCATTTTTGAGGTCCCCCCAAGACCACTTTTTGCCTTGCAGGTTCTGCTTCCCCGTCGACGATCTTCCATGCGAGTACTCACATGCCTACTCATCAGTGATGAGTATTTTTGAGAGAGGGAGGATTGATGGCGCCATGGATCCCCGTCTGAAAGCGTTCGTGGATTGGGACGGTCGTTGCCGCAAGCTCACGGATGGTATTTCTACCTCGACGCCAACGCCGCCGCCAAAGCGTTCGTGGATTGGGACGATTGTGGCCGCAAGCTCACGGATGAGATTTCTACCTCGACGCCAACGCCGCCGCCACTATTAAATAAATATATAATTATGAATAAAATAATTATAACTATATATTTTATTAAATTGTTATTTTATCGATTGTTATTTTAAGAAATCTTACTTCAAGCATTTTAATTTTGTATTGCATGATGGGTGCTTATAACCATCTTGCATTTTTTATTCTTCATGCAAACTCTATGCTTTATTTAATTCATGATGGGTGCATATAACCATCATGAGGGTGTTAATTTTCTAAGGTGGAGATTGAGTGGTGTAGCCTATATATAGGCATGGATTGTTTTCATATGGTAAAGTTGAATGAGAATTTGAAATCCTACCTCCAAAAGGAATCTCCCCCCTCTCCCTCCTATTCTAATTTCGACTCCCTCTCAATTCTAGCCTTCTTTCCCCTCTTGGCCTCCAACCTCCTCTCCCTCCCAAGCCGCCCAACTTCTCCCCCTTCCCCCTTCAAGGAAGAATCCGGCCACCCCTCTCTCTTGGTGGTTAGAGCAAGGTGCTTGTGGTAATCTCTCGTGGATCTCGACCAAGGCGTGACGCGACGAAGGAGGAAGAGTTTCCTCTCCATCCGACGTAACTCGGCGGAACCGTGGAAGAGCGATTCAAGCAAGATAACCGGAATCATCTATTCTGGTTTGGGTAACAAAAATCTCTACCGTGGTGTGTTTTCTCCTCTTGATAGATCTTGTGGCATATGCGTGTTGCGTGGCTTGTGAAGCGTTTGAAATTTCGTGGTTAAATTTTCATTGATATCGTTGGTGTTTTCCTTTTTCCGTTTAAGTTCGTGAGGCGTGGCGGCCCTCGTTTTATTTTGTTGGGAGAGAACCATCCTTGTCCGAATCTTTTGTTTTCGGTGGATTCTCTTTTGGTACAACAACGCTCTACCGAACCGTGTGGGTTCCTTTCGCTTGAGAGGACCTTGGCCTATCGCCTTGGTACTATCTTGAAGGGCTTTGCGAACCCTCCGTCGTCTGTGTTTAATGAATATACGAATTGGGTAGTTGCTGCGTTTTTGTTGCTTGAGCGTGACGTGAGAGTTAGCGGAGAGCGTTGCGTTTAGTTATGTCCGTCTCCATAACATCAAAAAGGGGCAAGCCTACATCACCAGCCTGGCAGCGCAAGTTCGTAACTCCCCTGGTAGCCTCAGCATCCTGAATAACAAGGCAACACATTATGAGAGGGTAGAAATTTTTAAGTACAAAGGAAAGGAAGCAGCTCGATGCTTACCAGTCTGCCGGCGACTTGGGAGAGAAGGTTCTTAACAATGCCGAGCTGCCTCGCCAGGTCGACGGCCTTATCCTTGGCGACATCGCGTGCCTGCTCGGCTTTTTGGAGATGGTTGCTGGGATTGAAGCTGCGGCGTATCATCATATGGTGGAGCTCCATGAACCGCATGTGAGCCTGCATACCCTCATGGTCGAGCTGCCGCAGGGTCATGCCCTTGTAGGCCTCGGCGTCCTCGCGTCCATAGAGGCCGAAGCCGAGTGCGTAGGCGTGACCAGTGGAGAGCTCGCGGTCAGCCCAAGAGGGGTGGAGGGTGGAGATGGATACTCGTGGCCAGCGCGTCCCACTGGACCATGGGCTCGCCAGCCGAGTCCTTCCACCTCCCCCAAAGCCGAAGAGGGGATGTTGCTTCGGGGTGTCGGGCTCGCGAGCCACCTTCTTCATAGCAGGGGAGTAGAGGTCTCGCCACCCCTCTGCCCCTTGCTCGTGATCTCCTTGAGCGAGCTCTCCGGTGACGCATCTGGAATGACCTCTGGGCGAGCTCATGTACTTGGGGCTTTGTTATTATTGTTGATGGCTCGCCTGAGGAACCACCATCGCCCTTCTCATTCTCTTTGGTGGTGGTTGACGACAGGGCGCGCTCGACCCCGCATCCTCAGGTCACCTCTTGCTGGAGGAGGGTTGGAGGAAGCTGCCTCATCTCGGCAAGCCGCCGGCGCCTCCCTCTTGCGAGCTAGAGGGTCTGCATATAACCCCGAGTCCGCGAATGGCGGTTCACGGGATCAGCCGTTCTCCAGCATGAAAAGGCTTAGAAAATTTCCATGATGATGTGGCGAACTGAATAATGGGAAAGAGGGCAATACCTTCGTTGGGCAGAACGGGGCGGAGCGAGTCGAGGCCCCTTCGCAGGAAGGCGACCTCGAAGTATTTATGGAGGAAGAACTTGTGGAGCTCAGGATCGTTGTCGGACACGGTCGGCGGGCGGTAGACGTCCCCGCCTTTCTGCTAGGGCGAGTAGGGTATGTTGCCGAGATTACCCTTGATAAAGGCGATTTTGGTCATCCGATTGTGGTGTTTGTTCGCGATCTCGCGAACCTTGATGAGCGAGCCCCCGAAATAGGCGACCCCATCCGGAGTCGCCTTATAGGAGAAGAGCTTCCTGAATACAGTCAAGTTGAACTCTATCCGCTTTCGGTGGAGGTAGCAGGCGAATGCCACCATCATGGCGATGGCGTTCGAGTTGAGCTGCGGGGTACCGCTCCATAATACTTCAGGATCTGGCGGACTTCCGGCCAGAGGGGTAGGCGCAACCCCACCTCGAAATGCGAGATGGGGAAAGCGAGCTCGTCGTCGTAAAAGGTGTTGACTGCCTCCCCTTCCCTCGGCCGGCGCACCTCGAAGTCAGGCGGAACATGGTCGCTGATGAATTCAGCGAGCTCCGTCTCGGTCGTGTTCCTGTCAAAGAAGCAGTAATTCCTGAAGTGTTGGGCGCATTTGGAGCGGTCGTCAACATCAGGGTTAGTTTTGCCCATGCTCGCGGAAGGGGTTGGGGCGCGAATGCGAGAAGAAAAAGAGCGCGGGAAGAGAGAGAAAGTAAGCAGTTAAGACGGTGGTACGGGGTTGGTGGGGGGGGGGCTATTTATAGAAAAAGAAATCTGGGGCCAAGTTGTCCAATCGGCCCAGCTCGCCATCCCAGCTCGCCAACCCCAGCTCGCCGACTTCTGACGCGTCCCATCCCATGCCGAGTTAGATATAAAGTAATGCATATACCATTATTCGAATAACAGGCACCGATCTAAAAAATATTCAAAGTTATTTCAGGAATCACATACAGAAATAAAAAAGCAAAGCGCTCGAGCAGAGGGGGACTAGGAGGCGAGTGTCGGTCGGCTCGGCAATGGAGCCGCCTTCTATCTACTCCGGCCTCGCATCCCCCGCCCCCCAGACTGCCGCGAGCGGAGAATCTCGCGGATCCGCCCTGAATTCCTCTGCGCCACCGAAAGGCCGTCATCGATCTCGTCCAGGAGCCGGGAAGGAGACATCACCTCGCCAGTCGGGTTGCCCCTCACCTCGTCAGCGAGCCGCACATAGTCGCGCTGCAGGGCCTCGTTGACCTTATGCACCTCGCGCAGGCCGCGCACGAGCTTCTTGAAGAGCTTGATCCCCCACCTTGTCAACTCTTCGTTCTCCACTTCAGGGCCCAGATAAGAGTCCAACGAGTTTCGGGGAAGGGAGGGGGAATAGTGGGCTGTCCGCGAAGACTCCTCGGCCGTGGATTGGCTGGGGGAGCTGTGAAGACAAAAACATCAGCAAGGGGAGGTGTCCCGGAAAACCACATGATAAGGATCCAAGGACAAGCTTACCTGACGAGCTCAGCATCTCCAAGAATGTGCTGGGAGGGATGAATCTCAGGTCCTTCCCGCGGCCTGGGCGGCGCGTTCCCGATGAGAGGAGGTCGAATCCCGGAATAGGGATGGTTTCCACACCTGCCCCCATTGTCCCAACAGGTCGCTGAGGGGAAGGGGCGCAGACCGGCGAGTTCGGCTTCTGCGAGTCCACCCCCAGGGTCCCAAAGGGGGGCGACGGGTCCCGGGGATGATTCTCCGGAGTTCTGAATCGCGAGTCGCCAAGTACGTTCTTGGCTCGCGGGGTGGAGTCTCGCGGTGTGGTGCCTTCAATGCCATCCCGCTGGCTGTCCGGGCTGTGGCAGAAGTCAACAATATTTTTGCCCTTTTCAAGGGCAGGCAGATTGGAGGAGCATGTCCCCTGCTCCAGCGTTGTCTTCAAGTCATCAAAGATGGGCTCGCCCGCGGAGGAAACGGCTTCGCCCTCTTGGCGGAGTTGGGCTCGGCCAAGCCACCCTGCGGGACGGCGAGTGGAACCGCAGTCAGGGCAGCTACGCGAGCAGAAGAGGCCTGGCGAACTCGGGCAAGCCGCTCTTGGATCTCCTTTTGGATCGATATCTCAGCAGGGCTAGAGCAATGGGAATGGCAATAGTCAGCCAGGTATGCAGGCGTATATATATAGCCACAGGTGGACCCCACCCCAAGATTCTCTCTGGCTCCCCCCGCACTCGCCGAACACTTGTGGTTGGATGTTTCTTTCCGAGCTTTGCCAAGCTCAAAAAGAGCGGGGATTGTGTACAACCTCGTATCCGGCGAGTAGGCCCTCCAGAAACCAGACCGGTCGGCCCCCTTTTTTCTGAGATGGGCGAACACCAAGGGGGAATGGGGCTCGGCAACCTCCAGCTCGCCCAGGCGAGCCCGGCGCATGCTACGTGAGTTCAGCCAATCTCGCGAGCTCAGCGTTCGACGAACTGAGCTCGGTGTTCGTCGAACGGAGCTCGACGTTCGTCGCTCTCTCGACCCTTTTTGCCAACCTCCAGATGGCTCGTCGAGTTCAGATAGCTTGGCGGGCTCGCGGCTCGCGAGCAGGGCAGTCCGTGCCCGTGCTCGTCGCCCTTGCCAAGTAGAGACTGCCGAGGGCTACTCGCCCATTGATCTGTGAGGTATTTTTACCATTTTGCTCCAGCTGGCCTGCCCATAACCTCTCAGAACAGCGGAGTTACGTGGTTGGCAGGACAACCTGGACTGCACATAGCCGTTCAGGATAGCGGAGGTTGGATATTTGCAGGCCATTTTCAGAAATCTATAAATAGGACCCAAGGGGTACCTCAGAAAGCATGCTTCTTGTACCTAGTTGTTCTCTGATCTTCTAGGCGCTTTCTGAGGTTACCTTAGCTCGGCTTTGGATAAGGAGGGGAAGCGCTCTAAGATCTTCCGGGTGGTGTGGTGGGTCCTCCACGCCGAGCCCTTGGGTCAGTTCTTTTTTGCTTCCTTTGTTATTTTGCTTGCAGGAGAGAAGTAGGTGCGCGATCACCCCTTCCCCAAGGGTGAACTCCACACGAGACCGAGTTTTCGGTTTCAACAATCAACTCATTGAAACCTGCATTCTTCAAAGCTATTAGGGGTTGTCTCAAGTTCTCTCTCAACCCATGGTAGAAGAGATTGTATGTCTCCTCTTCATCAGCCATGGTCATTCCCGCATAACGACCCAAACGAGTAAATTCCTATACGTACTCATCCAGAGTCTTGTCCCGCTGCACCAAGTGCATAAACTGCCTCTGAAGGGCTAACCTTGTTGATGGTGGGATATACTTCTTTAAGAAGGCATTCCCGAACTCTTCCATGGATGGGGTGCGTCTAGGAAACTGGCGGTTGCTATGGCTCACCCACCACAACTTGGCGTCACCTTCTAACATGAAGTCGCAAATTGAGATTGCTTCTCTTCTAACGTCTCTGCCGCCCTTAGAAGTTCCTGAATCCTCGCAAACTAGTCCTCTGCATCGGTCGTGCGCCGACTCCCTTGAACATTGGAGGATGAAAACTTAGAAAATACTTCATCAGTCGGTCTCCCTGCCCAACAACCACTCTCTCAGCCAACGGCGCTGCCTTCCTGGCTCCTCCGCCTGGTATGACCGGTACCGCATCTGGGATAACAGGAGTCGTTACCTGTACAACATGAGTCACAACTTGCGCTACCGTTGTAGCTTGGTCCATTATCATTGCCTCTGCAAGCATGCAACAGAAATCGGTCGGGGTTACAACCATGCCCATATGACCCGGAGCAGTAGCACTGCTCGTCGAAGGCTCCTCTTATGGCCTCGACGTCCCCGCCTCGTCGCTTGCACCCTTAGCAAAAGCAAGGTAAAACAGAAATTAGTTCACAAATCGTAAAACTTAGACATAAGGACCCTCACGGTCCTGCGATACTCTTATGTGGATAACTTCTTTACGCGACCCGATTATGCCAAATCGACCACTAAACCTTACCCGGGACACAAACCTACCTATGATACCAAATTGTAACACCTCCTCTGTAATGACCATATAATATGGGTCCGACCGGGGCCCACAACATATAGACGCCACAACTTTAGCATTATAAAGTGAAATAAAAGGACTAAGCATCTCAAAACTCAGTACTGGAAGTTATCCACAACAGGAACATAAGAGTACGAAACGACCTTAAGGCCTTACAACATACAAACGTCCAAAACAGAAACAATAATAAACAGAGCAACGTGCTTTAGAACTCCTAAGCTACACCGACATGCAAGCCGGATTACAGTGCATTAAGCACAACATTCATCAACTTATAATCGCAACAAAGAGAACACTTCATGAGGCTTAGGCCTTTTTGGCAGGCGAGCTTGCTCTAGCATGTGCGCATTGCCCTATAAACATTGTTGTAACGTGGGTCAGCAAAGGCTGACCTCAACTGTGTAACGAACACATCTTCTCCTGATCTTCCCTAGCGGACCCCGGGGCACTCCATCACCCTGCAGGTCAGCACTTCGTATGCAAATATATATAAACATAGAGAAAGTAAAGAAACAAGTTAGGATATCACATACATCAAATACATTTCTAGGTTGAGCATTTAATTAAAAGGGGCCTACCATGCAACATGTATGTAAATCTAGGTTTCACCTAAGGCACCCTATAGTGCATGAATCTAACACATCATCACATCACACGGGTACTTCCATTTTCCTCTAACAACATTCAAGCCACTACACGGAACTCCTGCCTAGGCCCTACCGCTCGTGGGTCTCAAAACTCGGGCTTGCCTGCAAGCTCTGACTTCTCATGTCAGGATTCTGTCACACACAAACAAACTGATGCTAAGAACCCTTGCTTGGCCCCACCCGCTCATGAGCTTCATCGTCCGGGCTTGTCAAAAGCTTAACGTTCTCGTAAGTTTCTCAGAATGGAACTTGTCTCACCGGGACACTGTCCACACATGACTTGCATGCCACAGGCTAGCCAGCCGACCATAGAGACAACGTCGCGCCTTCGTACATCAATCAACAAACATAGGCTTTCCCACCCTAATCCACCATTCTTTCTCGCACGAAAAGAAAAGGGGGCAAACCTCACAAACAACATTTTGCCGCAAACGGATTTCTAGCAGAATCCTTAAGGCTCGTTGTACAACATCACCGAGTCGGACTAACGATTGCGACTACGGCTTCGCCTACAATGCCTAATCCACTAGCGGAGCAGATTTATAATGCAACAACATGCCGAGGACGGACACAATCGACCCAGTGGCTCCTCTTGAACCATGGCAACCTGTTTCCCTCTGATTTGAGGGATCTGGTTCCTAAAGCTTGAAAGAAAGCAAGAAAGAAATGTATTCCACGCACGCATCCTAAGACCGAGAGGAGAAATGTCGTTACCATACGACTCCTCTTCCTAGCCATGGAGATCTTGCTTTGCACAGATGAAAGTGTGCGCCTTCAAGTCCTCTCCATGGATATGGCTTCGGATCGATGATCAGAGCCTCGAAGCTTCGCTGATGGCGGAGAAAGCATTTCTTCTTCCTCCTCCAAACCATCTCTCCCAAGCCCTAACTCCAACTCAAATGAGAAGAATGAGGGGAAAGGGTGTTTAATCCCTACTTAGGCCTCTTGGACGCAGGATTTTGGGCCACAAGATCAAATCCCAAGTGAATCAGACAACCGAAAACCACATCCCACGAAACTGCTCCCGTATGCTACCGTCGGGCGGTAGCTACCTACCACGCTGCGTTAACTTACTGACTCGCTAGTCTCAAAATAATGCAGCACTACCACCAGCGGTAGCAATACCGCCACGCGATAGATATATCACTGTGTGATATCGATACCACCGCGCGTTAGCTCACTCCATGCTTTTGTCTCGACGCCTTCGTCTCGACGAACAGTGCTACGGCCAAGCGGTAACTAGCTAACACTGCGCACTACCACTCGACGCCTTCCACTCGACGAAAGAATGTTACCGCCGGGCAATATCACCCTACCGCCGCGCGGTAGCTCCCAGAGCGTCATGTCTAGAAAACTGGGGTGTTACATTTTGTTTGGCTCAGAGAGTGCCAAAGCGCTCTAATCTTGGTGTGGATGATGATTGGGATGACGATCTTGGCGTTGATATCGAGGGGTGACTTGTCTATGTCCTTTTTGTATTTATGTGTCGTGTTTTTTACTTGCATTTTTGTTGCTTTGCTTTTGCTATCGTGTGTGCGGCTTTGCACCATATGATGCTTTGTTATTTTTCTTGGTGATGTAGCCCGTGAAACAGTTTTTAGTTTGACTGGAGATCTTTTTTCAGATCGTTCATGTTCCATTTGCTCTATTGCATGTATGCGTAAAGTTTGGTGCTAACCTTTGCCATCATGGGCTGATGTTTGGCTCGAGTTTCATTGTTTGAGAAGGGCACAGAGTTAGCGAGGGATATTTGTTCGTTTGTGCCTTAGAAGGACTCAGGGTCTATTCTAGTGGGGGTGGCGAAGTACCTTGCTTGCTCATGCCTCAGGATGACTCAGGGTCTGTCCGGTGGATGTGGCAAAGAATCTTTGTTCGTTCGCTCCTCAGTAGGACCCAGTGTCCGTTCGGTGGAGGGGCGTATGACCTTTGTCTGTTCGGGGCTCGGGAAGACTCAGTGTACGTTCGGTTGGAGGGGCAAATAACCTTTGTTCATTCGTGCCTCGGGAGGATTCAAGATCAATCACGAAGAACCTTTGTTCATTTATTTCTCAGGCGGACTCGGGGTCCGTCCAGTTGGAGGTGTCGATGGACCTTTGTCCATTCCCTCAGGAGGTACAAGACTTTTGTCCATCTCGCCTTGACAGTTGAAGAATACGAAGTTCGTTCTCCCCAATGGTTGATATAGTAGATTAAGCTAAAGTCCATTGCATTAATGTTTAAGGAATATACAGGTGTGCGCATGTCTGACCATGCGACTCGTTATTCTAACAATTACAGGAAAGTAAACTGCGGTTTGTGGCAAAGTCTCCTTTACGAGCTCGGTCCGTCAAGTCGCGTTGGAGTCCTTGGGGGTTACATCCAGCGAGCAGATCTCTACCGCAATACCTTGTGCGAGGGTATCGTCCCGGAGTGTCCTCAGTAGTGGTCCTCGAAGAATTGCGTTGCATATTGATGCTGCTTGTATGATGGTGAATTGAACATCGTACATAGCTTGCGCTTGAGGTGTTCATAGAGTTACCGACAAGATAACACACCCCAGGATGGGGATAATCGGGTATCTTATAACATGTGCACCTCCCACGCCTAGTTGTGCATCCGCTCCTCGACAGGGGGATATTTAATGATCGCCTGAATGTGTCGGGGGTTTGACGACGATCCCCGTGCGCTAGGAGGAACTGGCTTGGACAACTCTTAATGTGCTTTGGGGAGAGCACATCTACGGTCTTGCCCCCTGTAGGCTTGGATCGGGGGAAGATTGTGTTGCCACCTTCTCACCTCAGAATTCTTTGAGGAAGCTAAGGTGCACGAGCCGCTCGACTTCCTCCTTCATACGCTTGCACTCTTCCGTGTCGTGTCCGCGACTCGGGTGACAGTGACAATATCTGGATTGATCCCTATGCCTGAGGGGAGCATCTTGGGCCTCCATTGTAAAGCGTGGTCCTTGAGCACTTGTATGATATCTGTGTGAGCAGCATTGAGCGAAGTGAAGAGTGGTTCTTATAGTTGCCCCAGTCCGTGAGGTGCTTTTAGGGTTCCCACCTCCATTTTTCGGACACCTAGCTCTTATTCTGCTCCTCTTCCTTTTTTGACTCCCTTGCCCTTGCTCGAGAGGTGCTCCTTTGGGTGTAGTGCCTCCATCGACTGGTGCCCCTCCCCCAAATCCATATGGGGTACGTCACGTGTGTCATCCCGCTGATCGAGCAGTGACTTGAAGGAATGATTCCTGGACCGCATCTGTAAGATATGCCCCCCGTGGTCTTAGAAGTCCCTAGGTTCCTTAGCAGTGTGAGTGTCTGAGCTTGACGTTCCTCCATCCGACGCATCCATTCCTTCACTAAAAATGCTAGTACGACAATCATTTCCTTGAGCCGTGGCGCATTACCGACTGGTGAATTGTTGGAGGCTTAATTGTTAGATTCCTTGCCAGTTGCTCGGTCCGTGGTGTGCACGCCTCCTCTTATCGTGCCATCGGGCGGGGGTGCTTGCGCGGGGCAAGCATTGTTTCCAGGGAGTTGTTGCATAGTTGGAAACCATTTCCCAAAGACGACGCCAAATTATTGGGGGTCACCATGTTTTCCTCCGGTTCAGACCAGACCAGACTCCGAGTCAGACCAGACGCGCAAACAGTCAAGTGAAAACCAATCAGAATTGACAAGAGGCTTTTTAACGTGAAAAACCTGAAAAAGGTGAAAAATCACGCATCTGGATCGGTGTCGAGCTAAAATATGATATTTTGCTTTGTTTACAAGTGTTGTGAGCACCTCGAAGGGCAACATGCCACCTCTTAGTCACACGTTTTGAATACAAAGAGAAGAGAATATAAGCCAAGTCCGTGAAGCTTCCACGATGCGGCCCTGAGAGCGTCCGTGAGAGCATTCTCTTGTGCTTTCTCCCGTTCTCACTAAAGTGTCCACACAAGCATTGTGCAGACTAGAGAGAGCAGAGAGAATCCCGGAGCGAAGGAACGATCTAGGTCCCATGTTCTTGTTGAAAACCTCAGAGCTTTCTCTAGTGTTTGCAGTTACTTGCCTTGAAATGAAGGCCTGCGAGCCTTTTTATAGCTTTCTGAAAGTATATGCTAGTAATTACGCCGGGTTGAGGCTTGAGGTGATGATTGACGTCATTCCGTTTTGATCACCTAGATCACCAATTTTCGTGAAATGACGGACATGTCCCCTCCCCCCCGGTGACGGCAGTGCCCGAAGGCAGTCGAGGTGGCCGACGGCTCGCATGCGTGCGCACCTGCATGGTGTGTGGACGGTTGGGGGGGCGTGCACCTGCGGCCTTCACGTGTGTGTCGCATGCGTTTGAGCATGCTCACTCCTGTGCTGAGTGCGTGCGTGCCCGCGCCCATGTGCGGGGGCTACTTGAACATGTGTGTTAGCTGCATGCATGTGTTGTGTTTGCCTTGACTCCCATTTTTTGGGGCAATTTTGCACCCTTCAGCGAGCACGGCTCGCTTGGTTGTTCGCATTGTTTGAATATTTTTGGCCGAAGTTCTGCAGATTTGACTTAGAAATCTTGTAGGAAAACCCCTTCACTATTATATCGAACCAATATCCGTGCAGTTTGATTAGCTTTTGTTCGGTTATGCAGTTTGATTTGATTTGATTTTCGTCTCGTGTCTTGTCTAGGGATTAACCTAAAAACTGTGGTCGCATAACCCACCATGATCGAGAGAAGGCAGGGGTGTGTTGCACTGCACCGTACAGTGCAGCTGCGAGTGCATCAGCACTCGCGCCGAGATGCGTGCGCGAGTGCTGATGCACTGTCATCCGTGAGATGTTGAACTACACGGTGTCGTAAAGCACCCCCCTTAACCCATGATTGAGCTGAGAGAATTTTCTATACGTTGAGTGTTCCATGCGATGGTCCTACAATAAATAGGACCTCTAATTTTTTTCCGCTTCTTTTGTAGCTTTGGGCAGGAAAAAGAAATCTTGTGGACGGAAGGTTTCGTCCTCTCTTCCGCTGAAAACCAATCGTCGTTTCCCATCCTAAAATCATGTTGCTTCATCTTCATCCGGGGTTCGGGCATTCTTCTCCGACAAGAACTTCTCCATTCTTGCGATCAATTGCAGGCTTTTTTCAGTACGCTTCGCTTCCCCTCTCTCCCTGTCCCGAAAACCTAGTGCCGAAAACAATTGCAGGCTTTTTTCTCACATTTTTTTCCTTGATGCTCCATCTTCCTTCGAGGTTCAAGCATTCTCCTCTGAAATTATGCCTGTTTTTTCAGTCTAAGGTTAATGGATTATCTATATCTTTGAGTTGTAATTTTTTTAATTCTATTTCACGGTTCCAGTTGTAAGTCCTCCATTATTTTCAGTTCCATTCTTGTACTAACAGATAGCACTTGATGCTTAGTTTTTGCAGTTGTTATAATTACAATTGTAAGTTCATGTTATAAACAAAATATGATAATATCTTGTGTATAATATGTCATAAAATAATTACAGTTTCATGTGTGTGTTTTTACACTCCAAAGGTTAATGAACTATCTATATCATTGAGTTACAGTCCTTTATTTTTTTCAGTTCCCGTCTTTGTAGTAACCATTGGGTAAAAGCTTAGTTTTGCAGTTGTATGCGATAGTCGAAAGTTTCAGTTGTAAGTTGAGCTTGAAAACAAAACTGTAATTATGCCTGTTTTTTTCAGTCCTAAGGTTAATGGATTATCTATATGTTTGAGTTTCTAATTTTTTTATACTGTTTCACGGTTTCAGTTGTAAGTCCTCCATTATTTCCAGTTCCATTTCTTGTACTAACAGATAACACTTGATGCTTTTGCAGCTGTATAATTACAGTTGTAAGTTCCAGTTGTAAGTTCATGTTATAAACAAAATGTGATAATATCTTCTGTTATATTATGTCATAAAATAACTACAGTTTCATGCATGTGTTTTACACTCCAAAGGTTAATGTAACTATCTATATCATTGCATTGTAATTTTTTTAATACTGTTTCACGTTTCCAGTTGTAAGTCTTCCATTGTTTCCAGTTCCACTCTTGTACTAACCGTAACACTTGAAGCTTTGTTTTGCAGCTATATAATTACAGTTGTAAGTTAAAGCTATATTATACTGAAAATATTATCACGTTTTGTTTTATAACCTGAAATTACAACTCGAACTTACAACTGTAAATATTTTATTTTAGTTAGTCCCAGTTGTAAGTTGAACCATGATTTTGGTTTTTTATATAATTACAGTTTATTTTGTAAGACCAATTTTTATATACCTTTTTTGAATTCAATTTATAACTTCTGAAATCTTTATGTTCACATTTAAATTGTAATTGACCTATTTTTTATTGTTCTCTGATTATTATGTTTATATTCTTGTAATAAATTATCTCAATAGGTGATCTAAAACAAAGTCTACCCAATTTATAAGTTTACTTTCGTCCAGAACGACAAGTAAGATTAATTACACATTATATGTTGTGTATTTTTGCCTATATATGCTAATTCGTAACTTTTGTTGTAATGTCTGGCAGTAACTATCTAAACTCTAGATGTGTTGTGTCAACTTTCAAAATGAATGCACGTCCTTTATTAGATGTTCTGGAGGAGGAATCTAAGCAGATATTGAGGGAAGTCGATATTCTTCCACTGTTTGAGATGTCTAGTTTACCTCAAAATATTCCATTACTTTATGTTATTGTAAGGGCTTTCAATAGAGATAAACAAGTTTTTTTGATAGGAAATAACTACTTGAAATTGACCGTTAATGAGGTGGCCTTGATCTTGGGTCTACCAACCGTGGAATAGACTTTACATTTGTTAGACTGCCTGCGAGTTCTTATGGTCGAGCACAACCACAGCAACAAACAGCCGTCCCGCTTCTCTGCCACTCCGAAGCCCGATTCTCCTCAAAAACCATGTCTTTCTATAGTGAAAATAAAACCGGATAACGAGGATAATGTTCTTATTAGTAGTCTAGTAAGAAATGTAAAGACTAGAATTTCTAGAAAGCAGAAAGTAACAGATAGCCCTTTGAAAGGCAAAAGCAAGATAAAAGAGGAGGATAGTTACCCCGGCAGACCATACATACCGGCTGCTGAGTGTAAGATTAATAGATGATATGTTGGAAAAGTTCTAAGAAAGGTAATACAACTCTTGTACATAATTTTATATATTTTAATAAATCCATGTTTGATAGTTACTCTTTTGATTTGTTATTTTCAGTAGCAACACTGTTTTCAATATTGGAAATATCTTGATGACGCGAGGAGGAATGGATGACTTGCTTGAAGGTCGTTGGCTGCATAACACACATTTAAATGCCTATGCATTGGCACTTAGTACCAAAATCAAGCTATAAAAGAGAAATCTAAAGAGTTTTTCTTTATGTTTCATCGACTATGCTGTAAGTACACTATCAAAGTTTTATACCCTGTGTTACACATTGCGTTGAAATTTACTACCATTGCCACACAGTACTACAGAAGAATCAAT
>CM077159.1:151284912-151381628 GCA_039583875.1 Platanthera guangdongensis | reverse complement strand
GGATAACTTCCCAAAATGAAGTTATTTAGCCTAAGTTTCGGACCTTTTGCTCGTCGATACGGGAGAAAAATCATTTAGTTGAAGTTTAAATGCAAGTAAATTCACATTTATTTTATTTATGTCTAAAGTGGTCTTTTTCCTAGGTGTTGGTGCAAGAAAAGCGAAGGAGAACGGCTTGGAAGAAGAATTTGGCCAAATATGCTGTCGTGGTGAAAAAGTTGCAGAATCCTGAAACAGGTTGCAACCTTTTCTGGACGAAATTCAGATTTTCAAATTCAAATTTGGCACCATTTTCAAATCTGGAAGGAGGCACCTTTTGAGCAAGAGATGCACGTTTTGGAGGGGAAATATTCTGGAGTTAAAGAGGAGAGAGGAGAGAGAAAATTTTCGGATTTTTAAAGGAGGGATATTTAGGTTTTCAAGGGGGCTGAAATTTACATTCTTACTAGTGGAGGAAGTCTTCTTCTTCCTCATTTTCAAAGGGGGGCGGCTAGAGAAATAGAGTGGATTTTCCGGGCTGAGTGAGGGAGCAACTCCGGCGAAGGATTCCTACGACGTTTATTCTGTAATTTCAACATGTTTTGTAAGATCTCTCCAACTGTTATGCTTGATTTCTCCGCCGCCATGAACTAAATATTTCTAATCTTGTATTGTGAAAGTACTTGGTCTTTGTGTTGATGAAAACTTAAAGCTTTCTTTGTGAATGTTTGGTGTATGTCTTTACCGAATCTATAATCTTTACTTTGAAACTTTTGGCCAAGGTTTCGCCATTTTACTACGCTTCATAATTCGAGAGAGGAGTTGCGTAAGTGTGTTATAGATCCGGTATAGTATTTGAAGGGAGAAAGAGATTTCCCCTTGATATTAGCAACTTTGGTTTTCAAACTTTATGCGGTACTTGTCTCTCCCGAGGGGGAAATAGAGGCTAGGGATTTTCGATATCGAGAGGTACGGATTTTCTAATTTAAAATCGTTGCAAGACGTGTCACCACTCACTATCACAAAGTCATCTTCACAAGATTCGTCACACAAGACTTAGGAAATCATAATACAAGATTACTTCTCCGATAATCAAGTACTTTCCTTTAGCAAATCGTAGTCTATTTTAATTCGTAGTCGTTGTCTTTCATAATCGTAGTAATTAACAAATCACTATTTTATTCTCCTTGAATTTAAAGAAAAGGCACAACTAGTAATTGCAAGCACTGAATTCACCATCTCCTCGTGGGAACGATCTTTACTTACTATTTATTACTTGACACGGCACGTACACTTGCGGTTAATTACGTATACCCATTTTGGGCGTATCAAGTTTTTGGCGCCGTTGCCGGGGAGGTGCGACGTATTTAGTGTTTTATTTCTTGCAATATTAGTTAAACCCGAGTATTTAGAGCTCAAGTTCTTGTTTTGTTGTTTTATCTTGTATTATTTGTGTTGTTACTGCTATCAATAATTCTGTTTGTGCATGTCCAGACATCGAACTTCTGAACTTTTGCCTTTCAATTCAGAAATAGAGCGTACGTGTAGGCAAAACAGAAAATTTGTAGAACGCTGAATATTATTCATCAAGAGATGGATAATCACGATCACGAGAATATGAATAATCATGAAGGACAAGTGGACCATAATGGTCAAGACGCTGCGCCACGAATGACGTGTCGCGATTATAATACACCTTTGAGAGGAGGTTTACACTTTAGTATCGCGCGACCCGCAATTGCGGCAAACAACTTTAAAATGGACCCTCTAGTTATGCAACAAGTGCAATATAACAAGTTTGGGGGTCTTAGTCATGAAGATGCGAACTCTCACTTACGTACCTTCTTAGCGATCTGTGATATGTTCAAATTCAATGGAGCATCTGAAGATGCAATTTTGTTGAGGCTATTTCCATTTTCATTAGAAGGACGAGCGAAGGACTGGTTAGACTCATTACCCAATGACTCTATTACCACATGGGATCACTTAGTTGAAAAATTCCTAAATAAGTATTTCCCACCCTCGAAGACGGCTAAGCTCATTAGAGACATAACGACTTTCATGCAAAATCATGGGGAGACTCTTTATGAGGCGTGGGAGCGTTTTAAAGAATTATTGCGAAAATGTCCACACCACGGATTAGCCCAACACCAACAAGTCTCTACATTCTACAATGGTTTGCAAACGGCAACCATGATTTTAGTGGATGGAGCCGCGGGCGGTTCCTTAATGAAGAAATATCCCGAAGACGCCTACGCAATATTAGAAGATCTTACTTCTAATAATTATCAGGCTTATGAGAGACAAGGTAATACTCAACCGGCTGGAGTCCATCAAGTGGACCAGATTACATCATTAGCTGCACAAATGTCATCCCAGTTTAACCTAATTAATAAAAGGTTAGATTTGTTATCTACCTCTACACCTAATGCACCCTTAACGGTTGAACAACTAAATCAAATGACGGAGGAGGTAAACTATGTCGGAGGCCAACCAAGGCAAGTACCACCGGGTTTTGCAAATCACTACCATCCAGAGTGGAGAAATCATCCAAATTTCTCTTGGAAGAATAATGCGGGAGCGACCCATCCACCCGGATTTAATCTGAATAACTCACATCCACAACATAATAATGCTTTTAATCAACCTAGTATTTCTAGAAACTGACGGATGAGATGATTATGGAGTCGATGCAAAAGAGAGATGTACGCATTTCAAATTTAGAAGGGTCACTACGCATGATAGAATCCCAGTTAGGTCAAATTGCCAATGCCTTAAGTCTTAGGCCACCGGGCACACTTCCAACGGATACCACTCCAAATCCAAAGGGAGATAACCAACATTGTAAAGCAGTCGAGTTACGAAGTGGTAAGCAATTAGTGAGTGCACCTACACATGAACTGGGTAGAAAGAGTGATGAAGAAAAAGAGTTGGTGGAGGGAACCCCTTGTATTCCCGAGGAAGAAGTGAGACTAGATAATTTTTCTGAGAAGGAAGTGGAAGTTCTAGGAGAAAGGAAGAGAGAACCGATCACTGATTACATTAAGAAGAAGGATAATGTGAAAGTCTACCCACCGCCACCGTTTCCTCAACGGTTGAAGAAGAGTAAGCTCGACCAACAATTCCAAAAATTCGTCGAGATATTTAAGAAATTACAAATTAACATCCCTTTCGCTGAAGCTTTAGAACAAATGCCGAGTTACGTTAAATTCATGAAAGATATCCTGTCCAAAAAGAGAAAATTTGGAACAAATGAGACGGTAGCACTCACTCAAGAGTGTAGCGCTATTCTTCAAAAAAGACTCCCACCTAAGTTGAAAGATCCGGGAAGCTTTACTATTCCGTGCTCTATAGGATATAAATTTGAGGGTAAAGCGCTATGTGACTTAGGAGCGAGTATAAACCTAATGCCGTTCTCTATTTATAGAAAGCTAGGTTTGGGAGAAATAACAAAGACTTCCATAACCTTGCAGTTGGCCGATAGGACCCTGGCATTCCCAAAAGGGATAGTTGAGGATGTGTTGGTGAAGGTAGATAAATTCATTTTTCCGACTGACTTTGTGGTTTTAGATATGGTGGAGGACAAGGAAGTCCCCATCATTGTAGGGAGACCGTTCCTAGCCACGGGTAGGACACTTATAGATATTCAAAGAGGAGAATTGACTATGAGAGTGAATGATGAGCAAGTCACCTTTAATGTACTTAAGGCATTAAAATTTCCCCATCGAGAGGAAGACAATATGGAGGTGGTCAACTATGTATCTATAGGAGACTATAAGCCTAATGTATCGCTGGATGAACAGGATTCCCTATTGACTCGTGTTTTGACTGAGGGTGAGTTTTCTGAGGAAGAAGAAAACATTCAAGAGTGCTTGCAAGCATTTGAGAAGCAGACGGTTTGGTTCCGTAAGCCGGAACCATTAGAGATGCCCGAAAGATCTTTGTCAGTAAAACCGTCTATCTTCGACCCGCCATCATTGACTTTGAAACCTCTTCCGGACTATCTCACTTACGCGTATTTAGGCGATAATGACACCTTGCCGGTCATCATCAACTCACATTTATCATCTGATCAACGTCAAAAGTTAGTAGACTTACTCAAGAAATTTAAAAGGGCCATAGGGTGGACCATAAACGATATCCGAGGAATAAGTCCCTCACTATGTATGCACAAGATTCTTTTGGAAGAATCATTTTCGGGGTCGATCGAGCATCAACGTCGTCTAAGTCCACCTATGAAAGAGGTGGTAAAAAAAGAAATTATTAAATGGCTAGACGCGGGGATCATATACCCCATCTCGGATAGTCCATGGGTTTCACCTGTGCAATGTGTACCCAAGAAAGGAGGAATGACAGTTGTAAGAAATGAGAAAGGTGAGTCAGTTTCCACTAGAACGGTCACGGGGTGGCGAATATGCATTGACTATAGAAAGTTGAATAAAGCCACCAGGAAGGATCATTACCCCTTGCCATTCCTTGACCAAGTTTTAGATAGGTTGGCAGGGAATGACTTTTTCTGTTTTCTTGATGGGTACTCAGGCTACAACCAAATTACCGTAGACCCCGTAGATCAAGAAAAGACCACATTCACATGTCCTTACGGAACCTTCGCATTTAGGAGAATGCCCTTTGGTCTATGCAATGCACCTGCCACATTCCAGCGTTGCATGATTGCCATTTTCTCTGATATCATGGACCAGGGTATTGAGATATTCATGGATGATTTTTCCATTTTTGGGAAATCGTTTGATGATTGTTTAGAGTGTTTAGAGAAGGTACTTACCCGTTGTGTGGAGACAAACCTTGTTCTAAACTGGGAGAAATGTCACTTCATGGTGCGTGAGAGAATTGTGCTTGGTCACCATGTTTCTAGAGAGGGACTAAGGGTGGACAAGGCAAAGTTAGATGTGATCGAACAATTACCACCACCCAAGAATGTTAAGATGCTACGAAGTTTCCTAGGACACGCAGGTTTCTACCGTAGGTTTATCAAAGACTTTGCGAAAATAGCAAAACCGTTGAGTAGCTTGTTGGAAAAAGACGTGAGCTTTCAGTTTAGTGATGAATGTATAACAGCTTTTGAGGAACTTAAAAAGCGTTTAACCACGGCACCCGTCGTAGTGACGCCTGATTGGGAAGAGCCTTTTACTCTGATGTGCGATGCTAGTGATTATGCAGTGGGAGTTGTCTTAGGGCAAGTGAGGGGAAAGATATTCCACACGATAGCTTATGCAAGTAAAACACTCGTTGACGCCCAAGTCAACTACACTACCACCGAGAAGGAACTATTAGCAGTCGTTTTTGCATTCGAGAAATTTAGATCTTATCTCTTATGCACAAAGGTAATAGTGTATACCGACCATGCTGCAATTCGCTATCTGATGGTAAAACGAGATGCAAAACCACGGTTGATCCGTTGGGTACTCCTTTTGCAAGAGTTCGATGTCGAGATAAAGGATAGGAAAGGATCAGAGAACCCCGTAGCAGACCATTTATCTAGGATTGAGTTTACCCATCCGTCGTTATGTTCTGAGGTTGATGAGAGGTTCCCTGACGAGTGTCTATTAGCGATCTCTAATAGTGTAGCACCTTGGTACGCTGACCTTGTAAATTACCTAGTGAGCAACATTATGCCTTCTGAGCTTACATATCACCAAAGAAAAAGATTCCTACACCAGGTGCGGTCATATTTATGGGACGACCCTTATCTGTTTAAGATGGGAGTCGATGGAGTATTGAGACGTTGTATTCCCGAGAGTGAAATGAGAACTATTCTAGAAAAATGTCATAATTCACCATATGGAGGCCACTTCATGGGTACTAGGACGGCCATGAAGGTGTTAGAGGCTGGATTCTATTGGCCTAACTTATTCAGGGACTCAAATTCTTTTGTTAAAGAGTGTGATAGATGCCAAAGAACTGGAAATATACAAAAAAATGACTCAATGCCCATGAATACAATGCTTGAGGTTGAATTATTTGACGTATGGGGCATAGATTTCATGGGGCCATTCATTAACTCAAAAGGAAATTTATATATATTATTGGCCGTAGACTATGTGTCTAAGTGGGTGGAAGCGATAGCCACAACTAAAAATGATGCTAAGGTCGTCTTGCATTTCATGAAAAACTACATTTTTAATCGATTTGGAACGCCGCGAGCTATCATCAGTGATGGGGGGAGCCACTTTTGTAATGCCCACTTCACAACCTTGCTACGAAAATATGGGATCACGCATAAAGTTGCATTGGCTTACCATCCCCAAACAAATGGGCTAGCCGAGGTGTCCAATCGGGAAATCAAAAGAATTCTCGAAAAGACGGTTAGCACAAATCGTAAGGATTGGTCGCAGAAGCTCAATGATGCATTATGGGCATATCGAACTGCTTACAAAACGCCCCTTGGTCTCACACCGTATAGACTAGTCTACGGGAAAACATGTCATTTACCTTTGGAATTAGAGCATCGAGCCTATTGGGCTATAAAAAAAATAAATTATGACTTTCAAGACGCCGGTAAGAAAAGATTTTTGCAACTCAACGAATTGGAAGAAATACGAATGAATGCTTACGAGAATGCAAGAATTTATAAAGAGCGTACCAAAAAGTGGCACGACCGACGGTTGAAGGAAAAACATTTCGAGCCGGGACAATTAGTTTTGTTATTCAATTCTCGTTTACGAATTTTCCCCGGAAAACTTAAATCACGTTGGTCAGGCCCTTTTCTGGTCAAGGAGGTGCATCCGTATGGCGCGGTGACTATCCTAAATGAAAATGATAGAACGGAGTTTAAAGTGAACGGCGAAAGACTGAAATTATATCTTAGGGAGGACGACGACCGAGCGGTGTCGTGCGTGACGCTCCACTAGTTTTGTACCGTCCTGCCGGGACGGTAAATTAGGCGCTTGGTGGGAGGCAACCCATCCTTTATATTTATATATATTTATATTTTTCGTATTAGTCATAATAATAATAATAATAAATTTATAATCATGAAACATGTCTACTATGGTTGGTAATCGAAACTGACGAGGAATCCTTGGGCCTGAATTTAAGTTTTGAGCGTAATTCGAATGTTGCAACCCATAAAAATAAGGTCACAACCTTTATTTTCCTGTTTGGATAGGAAGAATATTAAGCTGGACCGGTTCAGTTGAACCGGTATCTTCATTGGGAAGAAATTAAGTTGTTGCAACCCAGAAATAAAGGTTGCAACCTTTTTTTTTCTGCCCGGCGTATGCACAAGACTGCTTAATAATTTCTGGACCCGGTTCAGCTGAACCGGCGCTCTTCTGAGCCGGTTTGGAGAGGTTGCAACCCAAAATTTGAGGTTGCAACTCTTATTTTTCTGCCTCCGTCTTCAGCATGGCGCTGCTGAACCGCCGCGCCTGTTCAACTCCACCGGTTCGACTGAACCGGCGCGCCGATTCACTCCAAATTGAATTAGGCCAGACTAATTAAATTATTCCTAAAATTAAACCCACCGGCTCACTTGATGCAACTGTTTAAAGTATTCCTAAATAAGATCCTACCCAAATTAAACCCCGCCTAATCTCCCGTATTTATTACTCTTTTTTTCTTAAACCCGCCGGCTTGCATCAACCTTTTCGCCTTCCCCATTTCTATCGCGACCTAGGGCACGGGAGTTCAGGCGAGCGGCATTGGCGGAGAAGTATTCCGGCGGGCAAGCGGCATTCCAGAAGGGTTTCGTAGACTCGCCGCCATCGTTGCCGGCGTGAGAGCTTCAGCGCAGACTCGCGCCTCATTCCTTGACCTGGTAAGGTAACTACAGCTACCCCCTCTCCATTTTAGAACGTGTATGTGACGATTTTGGTTTCCATTTCCCTGCGCGAATCATTCTCCTAAGTTAGATTTAATTTTAATTAGCTGAAGATGGCACCGAAGACAAAGGGAAGGGACAAGGGAAAGGGGAAGGATGTGTCACATAGCAAAAATAGGTTTTTATCTGAAGAAGCGTGGCATCGTTTTGAGGCTCTTAAGTCCGCCCCTCTCATCTATGAAAGGGGATTTAAAATGGAGATTAGGGAATGGAGCCGGGCATATGTCGGACACATCAAAGCCCTGTCATGGGAGATATTCTGCCATCCTAGAACCGAGGCCGTGCTTCCGTGGGTGTACGAGTTCTACGCCAACGCTAGATTCCGGGAGGGAACCACTGTCTCAGTTAGAGGCAAGCAGGTGGATTTTTCTGCAACTACCATCAACAATTTCTTCGAGTTGGATGACGATACTGAAGGAAGCTTAATGACGCTCCAAGCAACAGTGCCACCGTCTGAGATTGCAACTACTGTGTGCTGCGTACCTCAACCCGAGTGGGCACGCCGTTCTTTTAAAGCAATTAAGTCAACTAGCCTATCGCGGGAAGCAAAAGTGTGGCTCCTTTTCATCAATGCTAGCATTCTACCCACTCGCCACCTGAACAACATCTCTCTAGACCGCCTAACATTAATCTACAGCATTTTGATGGGCAAGCGGATTAACATGGGCAGACTCATTGCTGAGCAATTGGCTCTCCGAGTGATGGAGGATAGGGCTCGCCCGCTTTGGTTTCCAACCCTTATTACAGCATTATGTCGCTTGGCCGGAGTTGGTAGTGAGATGGGTGATCTTGTTACACAAGTGGGCCACCACATCACTGAGACGGTGGTGGAGGTTAATATTAAGGTGGCTGCTGAAACCGGAGAGAAGAGATCTAAGTTGAGCAAGCTGGGGGCTAAGGAACCTGCGACATCTGGAAAACCCCCATCGTCTGCCCCCATGAAATTGGTAATTGGAAGATCTCAGTATGATGGGGAACGTGGCTTAGCGACCGAGAATGCCGAGTATATAAAGGCCTACCTCAGATGCCAGCATGTGTACTTTGAGTCTCGATTTGAGGACATCCGTCGGAACCAAGAGAAATTGATGCATGCGGCCAAAATCCAGGTGGAGACACCCTCATACCAGCTTCAGTCACAGTTCGATTCCGAGGGATATCTGCTTCAGAGTGATTGGTCACGCGCCGACCCCGCCAAAATTGCTGCAACTGCGTCCGACTTGGAGGGGGAGACTGACCCGGAAGACGAGGATGGTGAGGATAAAGAGGAGTCGGTCGATAGCATAGCTGACTAGCAGTTCTTCCTTTCCCACATTACTGATTTGACATTTTGTTATTTAGGGTGCTGCAAAGATTTTTGTTATTGTGTGTGGTTACTCTTTGGTATTTTGATGGATATGATGTGATGTGTGGGACTATTTTGATATTCTGTGCTGACACTCAGAATAGTAATTTCTTTTGGATATTATTCTATATGTTTAGTGTAGTCCTTCACATTCTGTCTACGTCATTTTCCGTATGCATTGAAAATAGTATCTTGCTCAAAGGTAATAAGCCGGCTGGATGATTATTACTTTATGATTGTTGCATATCACTTGTCTTGAATTATCAGTTGTACTATCTATAGTGTCATGCTCTCTTATTGCTGTCCTGAATTTGTTGAAATGAAATGAGCTACTTTATACTTTATATCTTAATTACATGGTTGTCTAGTCGAAGGTTTAAGTATCTTGCAGGTCACACCACACGGATAGGAGCGATGAACCAAAACGTGTCAACGGAATGTATGGAACACAAGACTGCAATTTGGACTGTTTCTTTCAGCCACCCGAACATCAGGGGAGTTTTTAGATTTCTTTAATTCGTGCTTTCATTGGCTGCATTATATTTAACTTTCTGCACGTTCTCACACTTATCGTTATGAGAAGTGAGGTCGCTTTGCTAGGGACTAGCAAAGGGCAAAAGTGTGGAGGTGGGGGTAGTGTAACCCCTACCAATTGGGTGAGCAATGAAATTATAAAAAAAAATTTTTGATCCTAGTTCTCGAAATAACTAATGCATCATGCAGTCCATGCTGATTTTCATCTAGGAGGATAGCTGACACTAACGGTTCACACCATTTTGATTTGAAGTTAGCAAGATGGGTCCAATTTCTTTTAATATTTCATCTTCTCACATTATCTTTTAAAATAAGCGATCTTCCTAAAAATCGACCCGTATGAACTTCTAAATATAATAATGGAGGGTGAACAAGAACCGAGTTAGAGATGTAAACCACAACATTGACCACCATGTGTACCCATGTGAGCTTGAACGTTGAACTTTTATGCATATTTCGCTTAGGTGCCTAGTTGACGATTCTTAGTATGCTCCTCAATTATGAGTGATTGTTAAAATAAAAGTGTGTGAGTCGTAGTGATATGTGGCCTAAGTGTGTGTACACCCACTTGGAATGATCCCAACTATGGACTCTCTTAAAAAACATCATATATGAAAAATGTGTCATAGTGATATGCGGCCTAGGTATGTGCATTCATACCTGGAATGATCCCAACTGTGATTATAAAAAAAAAAGAGTGGAAAGAGTCGTAGTGATATGTGGCCTAAGTGCGTGTACACCTACTTGGAATGATCCCAACTACGGACCAAAAAAAAAAAAAACAAGCCTCATAGTTTGGAGAGTCGCTAAGAATTTTTCATCTAAGGAGACACCTTCTTCCATCCATACACATTTCTAACCACACCAAAGCCACTCTCACCACTAACCTTCATGACATTTCTCCAAAACCACTCTCACCACTGCAGTGGTTACGTCAAAGACCCGGCTTATTCTCATTCCTCTTGAAGTCATTAAAGGAAGTTTGACGGGAACCTTGAAGGGAAGTGAACGATTTTAAAGGGTAGCGCGTGCCACTCTAGAAATATTAATTGAGATTTTTCTTCCATCAACCTTATGAATTATCAAATGTTTTGAACTCTTAATGGTCGGAAAATCTTCAAATGGTTTAATCGGTACTCTGGACTAAGCTTTTGAGTTATCTTCGAGAAAAAGTATCATGCGAGTTATTTATTTTAACCATCTCCTCACTCAATTCATTGATTAGAATTCTCTTTGCTAGGGACTAGCAAAGGTTCAAGTGTGGAGGTGTGATAACTTCCCAAAATGAAGTTATTTAGCCTAAGTTTCGGACCTTTTGCTCGTCGATACGGGAGAAAAATCATTTAGTTGAAGTTTAAATGCAAGTAAATTCACATTTATTTTATTTATGTCTAAAGTGGTCTTTTTCCTAGGTGTTAGTGCAAGAAAAGCGAAGGAGAACGGCTTGGAAGAAGAATTTGGCCAAATATGCTGTCTTGGTGAAAAAGTTGCAGAATCCTGAAACATGTTGCAACCTTTTCTGGACGAAATTCAGATTTTCAAATTCAAATTTGGCACCATTTTCAAATCTGGAAGGAGGCACCTTTTGAGCAAGAGATGCACGTTTTTGGAGGGGAAATATTCTGGAGTTAAAGAGGAGAGAGGAGAGAGAAAATTTTCGGATTTTTAAAAGGAGGGATATTTAGGTTTTCAAGGGGGCTGAAATTTACATACTTACTAGTGGAGGAAGTCTTCTTCTTCCTCATTTTCAAAGGGGGGCGGCTAGAGAAATAGAGTGGATTTTCCGGGCTGAGTGAGGGAGCAACTCCGGCGAAGGATTCCTACGACGTTTATTCTGTAATTTCAACATGTTTTGTAAGATCTCTCCAACTGTTATGCTTGATTTCTCCGCCGCCATGAACTAAATATTTCTAATCTTGTATTGTGAAAGTACTTGGTCTTTGTGTTGATGAAAACTTAAAGCTTTCTTTGTGAATGTTTGGTGTATGTCTTTACCGAATCTATAATCTTTACTTTGAAACTTTTGGCCAAGGTTTCGCCATTTTACTACGCTTCATAATTCGAGAGAGGAGTTGCGTAAGTGTGTTATAGATCCGGTATAGTATTTGAAGGGAGAAAGAGATTTCCCCTTGATATTAGCAACTTTGGTTTTCAAACTTTATGCGGTACTTGTCTCTCCCGAGGGGGAAATAGAGGCTAGGGATTTTCGATATCGAGAGGTACGGATTTTCTAATTTAAAATCGTTGCAAGACGTGTCACCACTCACTATCACAAAGTCATCTTCACAAGATTCGTCACACAAGACTTAGGAAATCATAATACAAGATTACTTCTCCGATAATCAAGTACTTTCCTTTAGCAAATCGTAGTCTATTTTAATTCGTAGTCGTTGTCTTTCATAATCATAGTAATTAACAAATCACTATTTTATTCTCCTTGAATTTAAAGAAAAGGCGCAACTAGTAATTGCAAGCACTGAATTCACCATCTCCTCGTGGGAACGATCTTTACTTACTATTTATTACTTGACACGGCACGTACACTTGCGGTTAATTACGTATACCCATTTTGGGCGTATCAACATGCCACCTCTTAGTCACACGTTTTGAATACAAAGAGAAGAGAATATAAGCCAAGTCCGTGAAGCTTCCACGATGCGGCCCTGAGAGCGTCCGTGAGAGCATTCTCTTGTGCTTTCTCCCGTTCTCACTAAAGTGTCCACACGAGCATTGAGCATTGTGCGGACTAGAGAGAGCAGAGAGAATCCCGAGCGAAGGAACGATCTAGGTCCCACGTTCTTGTTGGAAAACCTCAGAGCTTTCTCTAGTCTTTGCAGTTACTTGCCTTGAAATGAAGGCCTACGAGCCTTTTTATAGCTTTCTGAAAGGATATGCTAGTAATTACGTCGGGTTGAGGCTTGAGCTGATGATTGACGTCATTCCATTTTGATCACCTAGATCACCAATTTTCGTGAAATGACGGACATGTCCCCTCCCCCCCGGTGACGGCAGTGCCCGAAGGCAGTCGAGGTGGCCGGCGGCTCGCATGCGTGCGCACCTGCATGGTGTGTGGACGGTTTGGCGGCGCGCGCACCTGCGGCCTTCACGTGTGTGTCGCATGCGTTTGAGCATGCTCACTCCTGTACTTGAGTGCGCGCGTGCCCGCACCCATGTGCGGGTGCTACTTGCGCATGTGTGTTAGTTGCATGCATGTGTTGTGTTTACCTTGGCTCCCATTTTTTGGGGCAATTTTGCACCCTTCAGCGAACACGGCTTGCTTGTTTGTTCGCATTGTTTGAATATTTTTGGCCGAAGTTCTGCAGATTTGACTTAGAAATCTTGTAGGAAAACCCCTTCACTATTATAATCGAACCAATATCCGTGCAGTTTGATTAGCTTTTGTTTGGTTATGCAGTTTGATTTGATTTGATTTTCGTCTCGTGTCTTGTTTGGGAATTAACCTAAAAACTGTGGTCGCATAACCTACCATGATCGAGAGAAGGCGGGGGTGTGCTGTTCTGCACCGTACAGTGCAGCACATCCAACGGCTGCGAGTGCATCAGCACTCGCGCCGAGATGCATGCGCGAGTGCTGATGCACTATCATCCGTGAGATGCTGAACTACACGGTGTCGTAAAGCACCCCCCTTAACCCATGATTGAGCTGAGAGAATTTTCTATACGCTAAGCGTTCCATGCGATGGTCCTACAATAAATAGGACCTCTAATTTTTTTTTCGCTTCTTTTGTAGCTTTGGACAGGAAAAAGAAATCGCGTGGACGGAAGGTTTCGTCCTCTCTTCCACCGAAAACCAATCGTCGTTTCTCATCCTAAAATCATGTTGCTTCATCTTCATTCGGGGTTCGGGCATTCTTCTCCGACAAGAACTTCTCCATTCTTGCGATCAATTGCAGGCTTTTTTCGGTACGCTTCGCTTCCCCCCTCCCCCTGTCCCGAAAACCTAGTGTCGGAAAACAATTACAGGCTTTTTTTTCTCACATTTTTTTCCTTGATGCTCCATCTTCCTTCGAGGTTCAAGCATTCTCCTCTGAAATTATGCCTGTTTTTTTCAGTCCTAAGGTTAATGGATTATCTATATCCTTGAGTTGTAAATTTTTTTTATACTGTTTCACGGTTCCAGTTGTAAGTCCTCCATTATTTCCAGTTCCATTCTTGTACTAATAGATAACACTTGATGCTTAGTTTTGCAGTTGTATAATTACAATTGTAAGTTCCAGTTGTAAGTTCATGTTATAAACAAAATGTGATAATATCTTGTATATAATATGTCATAAAATAATTACAGTTTCATGCGTGTGTTTTACACTCCAAAGGTTAATGAGCTATCTATATCATTGAGTTCCAGTCCTTTATTTTTTTCAGTTCCAGTCTTTGTAGTAACAATTGGGTAAAAGCTTAGTTTTGCAGTTGTATGCGTTAGTCGAAAGTTCCAATTGTAAGTTGAGCTTGAAAACAAAACTGTAATTATGTCTGTTTTTTTCAGTCCTAAGGTTAATGAATTATCTATATGTTTGAGTTCTAAAATTTTTTTATACTGTTTCACGGTTCCAGTTGTAAGTCCTCCATTGTTTCCAGTTCCATTCTTGTACTAACAGATAACACTTGATGCTTTTGCAGCTGTATAATTAAAGTTGTAAGTTCCAGTTGTAAGTTCATGTTATAAACAAAATGTGATAATATCTTCTGTATATTATGTCATAAAATAACTACAGTTTCATGCATGTGTTTTACACTCCAAAGGTTAATGGACTATCTATATCATTGCATTGTAATTTTTTTAATACTATTTCACACTTCCAGTTGTAAGTCTTCCATTGTTTCCAGTTCCACTCTTGTACTAACAGATAACACTTGAAACTTTGTTTTGCAGCTATATAATTATAGTTGTAAGTTAAAGTTATATTATACTGAAAATATTATCACGTTTTGTTTATAACCTGAAATTACAACTGGAACTTACAACTGTAAATATTTCATTTTAGCTAGTCTCAGTTGTAAGTTGAACCATGATTTCAGTTTTTTATATAATTACGGTTTATTTTGTAAGACCAATTTTTTTATATACCTTTTTTTGAATTCAAGTTATAACTTTTGAAATCTTTATGGTTCACATTTAAATTGTAATTGACCTATTTTTTATGGTTCTCTGATTATTATGTTTATATTCTTGTAATAAATTATCTCAATAGGTGATCTAAAGCAAAGTCTACCCAATTTATAAGTTTACTTTCGTCCAGAACGACAAGTAAGATTAATTACACATTATATGTGGTTTATTTTTGCCTATATATGCTAATTCGTAACTTTTGTTGTAGTGCCTGACAGTAACTATCTAAACTCTAGATGTGTTGTGTCAACTTTCAAAATGAATGCACATCATTTGTTAGATGTTCTGGAGGAGGAATCTAAGAAGATATTGAGGGAAGTCGGTGTTCTTCCGCTGTTTGAGATGCCTAGTTTACCTCAAAATATTTCATTACTTTATGTTATTGTAAGGGCTTTCAATAGAGATAAACAAGTTTTTTTGATAGGAAATAACTACTTGAAATTGACCGTTAATGAGGTGGCCTTGATCTTGGGTCTACCAAACCGTGGAATAGACTTTACATTTGTTAGACTGCCCTGCATTGATTTAACGCATAAAGATTTGATTGAGCAAATTAATCATCTCAGTGTTGAAGATTGGTCTCCGACATTGGAGAGCAGGAGAATGGATAGCCTTATCAGATATTTGGTCAATGTTTTCTTCTTTCCGTTGAAAAGGATGAAGATCCCGGCCTCCTTGCACAAAAAAAATGGTTTATCAACCTTCGTAAAGTATAACTGGCCAAAGGCAATACATCATTTTTTGCTATCACAGGTTGATGCTTTAAGTCAAGCTAGTGTAGTAAAAAAAATTGGTGTAAATTTGGGATACCTTGAGGGTTGTGCAACTATATTATTGGTAAGGAACGTAAATTGCAACGCGTACTCTCTATATTATTCATTTTGAGGTCATAATATTTTTGATTGTAGGTTTAGCTATACGAACACACTAATGTGTAAGTGGTTGTTCATGAAATAGCAAGACCGAGAATTTGTAGGTGGTCAGCGAGGAAAAGCTATCGAGCTCAGTTTTGCTTTAATTTGCTTACTCAACTGCGGACGACATATGAGGTCAGTAAGGCTTAAATAAGTGTAAATACAATGAGATTTATTACAGTGTTTTCGAAACATTTTTTGTTGGTTGTACTGTAGGTAAAACCAAAGTTTTTGAACATTTTGAAGACTGAGGAACGTTTACTCGGTGAAGAAGAAGAAGAGGACGATTCTGACTTCGAACATGTGAAGAAGAAGAGGAATGATACAAAAGACAATGAATTTGATTTTGAGTTAAAAGCTGAGAAAGACGATTATGTTGTCAGTACTGAAGAACAACGAATTGATGCTAAAAAACAGAAGAAGTTGTTGAGGAAAAGTATGAAAGAAGTGAGGAACAAGAAGGTAAAGAATCAGGAGAGAAGGAGTGCTGAAGAATCATTATTTGACAAGGGGTGGCAAGGACTAGAGGTCCGTCTACAATCACTTATTAAAGTGGAAGTACAAAAGGGAGTGGAGTCATTAAAAGATTATTGTGATTCATGGTTTGTAAGAATGCAAGCGAGTTCTTTTGGTCGAGCACAACCATAGCAACAAACAGGCCGCCCCGCTTCTCCGCCACCTCCGAAGCCCGATTCTCCTCAAAAGCCATGTCTTTTTATAGTGAAAATAAAAACGGATAACGATGATAATGTTCTTATTAGTAGTCTAGTAAGAAATGTAAAGACTAGAATTTCTAGAAAGCGGAAAGCAACAGATAGCCCTTTGAAAGGCAAAAGCAAGATAAAAGAGGAGGATAGTTACCCCGACAGACCACACATATCGGCTGCTGAGTGTAAGATTATAAATGATATGTTGGAAAAGTTCTCAGAAAGGTAATACGACTCTTGTACATAATTTATATATTTTAATAAATCCATGCTTGATAGTTACTCTTTTGATTTGTTATTTTCAGTAGCAACACTGTTTTCAATACTGGAAATATCTTGATGACGCGAGGAGGAATGGATGACTTGCTTGAAGGTCGTTGGCTGCATAACACACATTTAAATGCCTATGCATTGGCACTTAGTGCCAAAATCAAGCTATCAAAGAGAAATCTAAAAAGTTTTCTTTATGTTTCATCGGACTATGATGTAAGTACACTATCAAAGTTTTATACCCTGTGTTACACATTGCGTTGAAATTTACTAACATTGCCACACAGTACTACAGAAGAACCAATACTCGAAATACTAGGTGCCTAATTAGCCATTTTACCAAAGTCAGTGTTAAAAATAGTGAAGTAATTCTCATGCCTTGCCACCTAACCAATCATTGGGCATTATTGGTGTGCCGCCTAAAGGATTGCAAATGGGAGTTTTACGACTCGATGAAAACAAAACGTCACCGTTCAGGCCTACCAGGACTGGTAAGTTTTTTTTAAAAAATAATGACTGAACATTAAAATTTGAATATAATTAATAATTTTGTTAACTATCTTACAAGTGAAATTACTCCATGAAGAGGCAAGTAGAGCACTTCCATCGGACATTAACGATTGGCCAATTGTAGAAGTTACTGGATTACCTCAACAAGCGAATGGAGATGACTGCGGCGTATTTGTTCTCAAATTTATGGAGGTGGTCCTATCAAACGAAGTTATATCCTGGAGTGAATGTTGTTCTTGGCTTGCTGAGACGGGAAAATTCCGAGCAGAAATTGCAGCGGATTTACTTACAACATTTTCTGAAATTAGTTCACATTAAACATTAATTTAATAGGTTGCGCAACATTCAATATTTGCAGTAGTCGTTGGGTTCTAATGATCTTTGGAAGTATAAATTTGAACTCTATGTTGAATTGTAAACTGACTGTAGTTTGTAGGAGCAACCACAACTACATATTATAATACGACATTTTTGAATATTTGCAGTCGTTTTTGCTACCTTATATTTCTTTTCAAAAGATTTTTGGAATCATTTTTGAACATTAATTTAACATGCTGCTAAATTTCCTTAATAATATAGTTGTTAGGTTCTATGTGACTGTTCGTTGGATTTATAACTTTGTTTTATTATGTACTGTAAATGATAAGTGAAATGTTTTTATTTTTTAGATCGAGCACATTTTACCTCTAGAGCTAGTTATTTTTGAACTGTAATTATCAAGTATTTTGGAACTGTAAAATATAACTATATTTATAATGATCCTTGGAACTGTAAATATGAACTCTGTGTTGGGTTGTAAACTGAGTGTAATTTGTAGTAATAAACCGAGCAAACGTCGTCGAAGCTCATTTGTTTACCCGCCGTCCGACGGTGTTTGCCCCTAACAAAGGCAATAATGAAACGCCGAACTAAACCAAGTCTAACTATAATCAACTCCAAAAGACCAACCACAACCAACATGCAATAACTAAAAAAATTATGATTGGAAGTAACATTTACAATCTAGACGGACTTACAACTACAAATTTACAACACTGAAGTTTTTACAACCAATTTAATTACAGTTGTAATTTCAATTAGTGTTTTAATCATATTTTTAACTGTATTTACAAATGTACTTATACCTAAAAATCTAACTGCAATTACAACTGTAATTATACCTAAAAATCTAACTGTAAGCAACTACAACTGAGCAACCACAAGCGAATTGCTTTGTCAGCTATTCACCCAAAAAAAACTGTATTTGCGAACTGTAATCAACTACAAATGAGCAAACACTAGTTTTTCTTTGTTTGCATCGCTTATACCTCCTATTTTCTATAGATTTTTGTGGAATATATCAGTTTCATATGCAAGATATTGTACAAGTAATAATTGCAGTTCTAAAATCCATATTAATTACAGTTCAAAATAACAGTACATTTGTAGTTCCAGAAATAACTTGCATTACTATACAAAAAAACTTATAATGATACAAGTTGTAACTAACATTGTAAATCTTCAAACACACCAACAAAAATAGGTTTATAGATAATGTTGATCTACAAGAAGACATAATATTACATCTAGAATATTTGAATGGCGTTTGTCACTGCAATGACCCATAAAGTTGAACTTCTTAGTTAGGCTTGGATCATCACCAACTATGATATCAAAAAAATTGAGCCAACATTTTTTTCCTACAAGTCAACAAAAGAAAAACATTAGCATAATTTCATACTAAAAATGAGCTAAACTACATAAAAACCAAAAAAAAGTTAATAAATAATTGTACATAGTACGTGTTTTTTTAGTCCCCCGTTCCCAGTGGTCCTTCAGACGAGCATTGCTTGCACCTTTACGCCTCTTAATAGGTGGATCCAGAATAGTTGGTGCATTATTAGGATTTTCCTCTTCTACAAATCCTTTCTTTTCCCTCTCATCTTTATTCAACATCTCATCGGTATACTTTATCAACTCATTCATAACTTTCATAACGTGAATTTTTGCAGGCCTACAGTTCTCAATGCGTGTAGCTAAATTATAACTAGAACGCATGAGATGGTTCCTGAATATGTTGTTCGAATCATACTCTGTAATAGATGGTATATTAGGAAGGTACATGCCCTTCTTTGCATCAACAGTGAATCGTTTCAGGACATATTTCATTGGAATTTGCTTTACATTTCTCAAATTGTAGACTCTTAAAATATGTTAACATAGTAGCCCTTTGGTCTCAAATCCTCTGCAGGAATAATCTGAATCAAATGTTGTTGAGTTGAAGTTTACATACCATCTCTTGTCATGCTCAGAACCATCACAATTCTTTGTTACAAACAACATGTGTTCATCATCATACTGTGTTTCATCCACAATGCTTAATCCAAGCGCTCCCTCTGTGTATGCCTTCTCAAAAATTGCGTACACTTTTGGACTGTATAGTTTCGAAGCATGCTTCAGTAAGACACATGTCTTGTGCTTCAAGGTAACCACATCATGCTTGCTTTTGAAATCCTGCTCATGCTCACCCCTACGCCATGACGCGACAAGCCTTTCTAAGCCAAGAAAACACTCTACTAGAGAACTAGTACCTTTAGAACACCGATGCAAACAATTATTAGCTGATTCGCTTCTTTGGATTGATAAAATTGCAAGATCGAGCACATCTTTATTAAAAGCAGTCGACCACTTCCTCTTTGTGTTGTGCAAATCATTCAACCATCTATTATCTTGTAAATTTTCTCTCATGATCATCTCGTACCAATATTTATCAAAGTCAATTTCTCCATCACAGCTCGTCATGCATCGATAGAAATTTGCCCGAATGCTACTGTCGTTGTTAAAGCTAGGAACTTTAGAAGGTGCCTTTTTGCAGATGTGCCACTGACACAACCGATGTCTAATCTTGGTGAACAATTGCTCAATGGCAGCAGACATAGCTTGATCTTGATCTGTAAAAATAGATATTGGTTCCTTGTTACCAACACACTTCAATAATGACCCAAATACCCAACAGAATGACTCGATAGTTTCTTCCGCAATGAAAGCCCCCCCTACGAAAATGTTTTGCCACTGATGGTTCACCGCAATGAAAGGTGCACATGCAAGATTATACTTATTCAAACGATACGTCGTATCAAAAATCAGAACATCACCAAAACAATCATAATCCAGTTTGCTTTGACCATCCATCCAAAAGAAACCCGTCAGGCTTTTTTGCTCATTTGTCTGAACATAGTAGGAGAACATGTTATCATTTGACTGTTTCTCTTGTAATATGTGAAGCAAGCTCCTTGCGTCGCCGCTTTCAATTAAAGTTGCTCTTTGACGTTGAATGTAGTTAAAATCATCCGTCTTGCAAAAACAAATATTTTCAGGACCTCCGGCTTCATCCAACATAAAGTTGGAGGCATCAACAGCCTTAATACCTGCCCCAGTCATGCTTTTCATGAGATTACCCTGCATTTCAGTTATAGAATGACGAGATCTCAATAAATGATTCTTTTTCTCTGTTGCCAGCGGGTGGTTGTGTTCCTCGATAAATCTTGTTACTTTCCAATTTTTGTCATCTGAATCGGAGTGGAAATGGATACAAGCAAGGCAACCAGTGTGGGTATCTAATTTGCGGTACTTCTTTGGTGATGGCTTTATGCGTTTACTTCCCAATTTTGAACAACTATATTCTATGACTTTGATAGTTCTTGTATGTGTCCAGTAAGTAATGTGTTGCTTTCGCACACTAAATCCAATGCAGTGTGCATAATCACAATACATTATATAAGCCTCTTCCTCCGAATGCACAATCAGAAACACAACAGGTTTCTTTATAAAAAACACAATCTATGTCAGTAATTTTTTTTGTTTCAAAACCAGTTATAATTACAGTTATATTCTTGTAATAATTCCAGTTGAAAGTTAAAGTTCCAAAATAATTGATAATTACAATTCAATTAAACAAACAGTAAAGTTATAACGTATGAATGTAAAAAAACATTAGACAGTTAAACCGAACCAGAATTTACAAACATCAAGATTCCACAAAAACACAGATACATGAAACATCAAAACTAGATTCATCAAAAATTTTAACATGCAATGAATATTTACAACATAATCACAATACATTATATAAGACTCTTCCTCCAAATGCACAATCGAAAACACAACAGGTTTCTTCACAAATAACACAATCTATGTCAGTAAATTTTTTTGTTTCAAAGGCAATTAAAATTACAATTCAAAATCACCATAATAATTCCAGTTGAAAGTTACAGTTCCAAAATAATTGATAATTACAGTTCAAAAAAACATACAGGAAATTTATAACGTATGAATGTTAAAAAAATTAGACAGTTAGACCGGACCGGATTTTACAAACATCAAGATTCCACAAAAACACAGATACATGAAACATCAAAACTAGATTCATTAGAAATTTTAGCATGAGATGAATATTTATAACATAATCACGATACATTATATAAGACTCTTCCTCCGAATGCACAATCAGAAACACAACATGTTTCTTTACAAAGAACACAATCTATGGATCAGTAAATTTTTTTGTCTCAAGGACAATTAAAATTACAATTCAAAATCACCATAATAATTCCAGTTGAAAGTTATAGTTCTAAAATAATTGATAATTACAGTTCAAAAAAAAACATACAGTAAAGTTATAATGTATGAATTAAAAAAATTAGACAGTTAGATCGGACCGGATTTTACAAACATCAAAATTCCACAAAAACACAGATACATGAAATATCAAAACTAGATTCATCAGAAATTTTAGCATGAGATTAATATTTACAACCCAACATACAGTAAAAATATGTTTATTGAATTATAGTTCCAAAAACAATACTAATTACTGTTAAAATTTTTAGTTCTAAAAAATCATATAATTATTACAATTCAAAATCACAAACCACCGAGTTATAACGGGCCGGACTTAAAAAATATCAACATTTCCCCAAATTTACAGTCAAATGGAATCTCAAAACTATATTCAAGAGAAATTTTAGGAGGAGATGAAGAATTATAGTTGTTCCCGAAGACAGTAGGGACTCGCTTCTTGTTTCATTTTGAGGGTTTCTCAGATCACCTGCCCATTTGCGTTAACTGAATTAACAGTTACAACTCTAGTAGTGCAGCGTAAGAGGAATAATAAAATATTAATCCTAAACTTCATGGGCGTCAATGTAAAGATTAAGATGAGAGGAGAACCTGTATTTGTCGGAGGCCGATCAAGGTAAGCACTCGAGGAGGATAGTGAAGAAACGCGATCTTCTCCAATAAAAAAGTAGCATCTAGGTTGTCGCCTACCGAGAAAGAGACGCCATACCAAAGAACTATTGTGTTTTTCGACATGAGCGCGAGCAGATCCGTCGTCGCCGGTCGCCGGGAAGAGTTGCGACATAGAAGAATCACACTTTTTCCTTCCCGGAGAGGGCTCGGCTATGTCCTCGTCTCCGACAAAAGAGAGGTGTGAGGCAGAGTTTTTTGGGAGAAAAGCTGGGAGCTGCCAGACGGAGTTTTTGGGAGAAGAGCTTTCCGTCAAAAGCGCGGAAAAAATTGGAGATCCTATTTATTGTAGCATGAAACGGCGAGTGTATGAAAAATTTTCTAGATGAGCTCCATTCTTTTGATTGCGTCAAATGCAACGGGCCCTCGCGTCTCGTCCGTCAGATTTCACCGCAGATCAATTTGCCACGTACGTTTTCCCCAGCTCGCATACGTCTAATTCGTATAGGAGATACAAGAGTGCAGCAATTCTCGAACAATCGATCTTCTCACAGCCACCATTTTTCTACTCACACGCAACTCCATGCCAGATAGACCCGCCATTACTTTATTTTCGCAAGCTCTTTCTCCCTCGCTTCTCAGCGCGCAGTTCTATTGGAGCAGCTCACAGAGATAGATGGCGATCGTTCTCGTTTTTTAAGTGTCTAGGGTTTGTGGACCTTTTGGTGCGGCGAGGGGAAGAGGGAGGGAGATGGACGCGGTTGCTCAGCCGGCGGACATGGACATGACGGAGGCGGGTCCGCCGCCGCAGCCAGGGGCGGGAGTGGCGCAGCCGCCGGGCCTCGACAGTATACAGGCAACGCTAATCCACGGCGGGCGCTTCATTCAGTACAATATCTTCGGGAACGTCTTCGAGGTCACTTCGAAGTACAAGCCGCCTATCATGCCCATCGGGAAGGGCGCCTACGGGATCGTATGGTGCGAGTTCTTCCTCTCTCTTTTTTTTACCTGATTGTATGATTTTAGATGTGTTTTTCTTGGCATTGAGGTGGGGGGTTTGGAGGGGAGGAAGTTTAGGGCATTTGAATTTCCATGTCTTCATCTGAAATTAAGTTGGCTCCTTTGAGGGGATTTTCAGCTCAGCGTTCAATTCGGAGACCGGGGAGCAGGTGGCCATCAAGAAGATTGCGAATGCTTTTGATAATAAGATAGACGCCAAGAGGACGCTGCGGGAGATTAAGCTGCTTCGGCATATGGATCACGAAAATGTCAGTGATTTCTCCTCCCTTTTTTGATTTTTCTTACCAGAAAGCCATTTATTTTGTAAATTTCTCAGCTTCTGTTGGTTTGTTTGAAATGCCTGGCATTTGGGCTCCATTTTGAGGTTTTTTTGATGGGTGAGTTTGGACAAAAATGCCTCCATTTTAGAATGTATGTTTGGCATGCCAATGGTTATGCGCGCCACCAAGAAAAAAGACTAGTTTTGAACAAAAAATGGATGAAGTTCCTTAGGTGAGGTCGGACATTCAAACATTGAACACTGGTTCATAACCATTGCGTTCACGACTGCCACCACTGCGTCAAACAGAGCATCGGTCGGGTGACGGGTGATTACAGCAGTTGCCATCCATTGGGAACCGTGAAAGGAGAAAACACTAACTAATGCCAAACTTATGACTATAAATATGTGCATTTGTAGTAGCTTCTTATATCCTTTTTGCAAATACTATTTTGTGCGGTTGTAAAGAAAGTATGCCGGTGTCTAGGTTAGAAAATTTGGCTTGGTGCATTTTACCAGGCCACAACATGGGACATGGTAAAGGTATGAAAAGCTCGAACGTGGCGGCGACTGCCAGAATGGAGGCTTGAAACAAAGAAGTTTTGCAGAAAGTTGTTGGGGAGGAAGAGTTGGTTTGAGGCGAGCCTCAATGGAGAGCATGGTATTGAAAACATAGGAGAGAGCCGCTGAGATGCATGAGGGCTCATCAGAGATCGTGGAGATATCAGTGGAGTAGGCGAATGTGGTGTAATTGAGGTGCATGATGGCATTCTCTTGAATCTTGTATCAATGCCATTGAAGGTGGTGAAAAATGAGAAAACTAGATGTTTAAATGTTAGTTATTTTGTACCTTACTTCCTGAGCATGTTTCTTATTTATAATACATGAAAATTTACCAAAAAATGCTAAAACAATTTAAATTCGACGACAAGCATAATGTCCAATGAGTCTGAGGCTAGTGGTCGGAATTTGATAGTTACTCGACAGTGAGACCTTGACATCATAATATTGGTAACCAATCTTGGAAGACTTCTCAGTAGGATGGTCAAAAATGATTTAAGCAGGACGTCAGATGCTCGTAGAGGGATGAAAAGTTGGCGAACGAGCAAAGCCACACTTTAACTTTTGAGTAAAGTACCCATGGCCCCCTTATAGTTTAGGAGAAAGACATTTGACCCCTTGTAATTTTCACCGATGGACCCCCTATTTTTTCAAACGGAGGACAAATATTTTAAATTAAAAGAATATATGCTAGTAGTACTCATTCACAAGGATATTAATTTTATGTAATTAGGTGGTGGACAATGGATATTGGTCGTAGAGAGAGTTTTTTGTAAATTTTTGGAGCTTCGAAGGCTACATGATATGGAAGGTAATTTTTGTAAATTTTTGGAACTGATGGTTATTATCTGAAGGATTTGAAATTAGTTTTTTTTTCATTTATCTAGTTAAAACCTATTGCACAAGATTATAATGAGAGAATGGTGGTCTTGTGTTTTTTTTCTCATAATTTTTTTTTCACACAAATGATATACATTCATTATCTTCTCATTCTGTAATATCCTAGCATGTAAAATTCAACTGATTCATCTCGATCATATATTGATTTTCTGTGTTTGATTAATACAAAGTTTCATTATAAATTCATTGTTTCACAAAGTTTCCTTGCCCAAATTTACTCCTACAGTCCAACCACCGGCTGATTACCCTCCATTCACATCCCATACACCTCCAAAACAGCCCCTTACCCCCTCCAAATCCTCTCCATTTTCAGTCTCCGGGGATTGCCAAAAAACATTCCCCAACCATCTCCGGCGAACCTCCACCATCACCCTTCAAGTTTTCTTCTTTTTTATTTTTCTGGTGATCGCCATAAAACCCCTCTGGACACCACCACCACCACCGATAACCCCTACGTCCACCAACTTTGGCTAGCCACCACCCCACTATCCCATAACATCCCTTACTCCCAATTATCCTAAAATTACTCTTAATCACTCATTCTCCCCACTCCCTCCACTACCCCTCACGTAGAACCACCTTGCAACCCACAACCGAGCCTCCCTCCTTGCAACAACTGGCCACCCCTTACAGCCAACCCCACCTCTCTCGCAAACTGAGCCCTCCCAAGTCATTTGGAAACACCTCCCCCTACTCAAATTGAGCCCCTCCCCTCCTTGTCCAGTCGGCCTTCTAAGCCACGACGGAAGCCCCTCTCGTGGAACTACCTCCCCCCCCTCCCCCCACACATTTATTATCAAAAAAACGACATCCCCTATACCTTCCTCCCCAAGGGCCTCCAACCCCTTGCTACCCCCCACCCCAAACACACATCTCTCCCTACAGTCAACTCGTACACAACAGCAGCCCCCATATTCCATCCCCTGGGAACTCCATTACAACCCCGACACCTGTCTAGCAGCCCAAAAATTCACTAGGAGTCTGGCTTTCAGTGTCATTACCTGCCCTGGCTCCGAGAGCTCCTCTCCAAGCCCTCTACTACTTCTATTGTGTGAGTTACTGTAAGTAAAATCTATTACCGGAAAGTGCGTTTGCATATAGAAATACCCTTAGTACCTCTAGGGCCTTACTCCGCATCAGGTATCCGACTACTTTTCCTCTTAGGGTTCGTTCGGATCGTGGGTTTTGGAATTGAGGAATTGACAGTCATTTCCAAAACTTGCAGGAGTTGGAATTGGGCTGAAATCCAAAGTGTTGCTCGACAATTCAAAAATTGGAAGGAATTTGAATTCACAGTTATATTCCTCTAATTCCTCAATTTCCGCTAGTCTTTTCTTCTGGAATTTCTCTTTAAATTATTCCTAAAGAAAAGAAAATGAAATAATTTATTTTTTGATTAAACTGATGTCAGAGCATCAATAATTTAAAACAATTTTGCCGCCACAATGGAAACAATTTTTGTCTCATTATTTTCTGAAAATAATTTCTGGATTAAATTGGTGCCATTGCATCAATAGTTAAAAATATTTTTTCTGCTTTATGACACGTAATCTTTCAACCACGCCGACTTCTATGCGACTCCTCGATTCAGAGGAAGGGGTGAAGGAGGAGGAGAAAGAGAAGATTCATTTTGGTTCAAAGGAAGGGGAAGAGGTTCAGATCCACCAAGAAGAAAAGAAGAGGAAGAAGAAGACCAGTTTTGGTTCAAAGGGGAAGATGTTCGAAGTGAAAGACGAAGAGGAAGAAGAAGAGCATGAAGAAGAAGAGGATTAAGAAGAAGAAGAGGAAGAGGCAGAGGAGGAAGATGAGGAGGCAGATGGATTAATAAAACCAGGTGGAGGAAGAAAAGGAGCAACGGACTTCGGCTGCAATCATGAGATGGGGGCTGTTCCAAAAAACTAAAAACCTAACAAAATAGGTAAGAATTGGTGTTAAGCAAATATGAAAACCAAGGGTTTTGGCCAATTCCTAATCTGTCCCCAATCTCATCCAATCGAACTCCCTGAAATGAATTATTAACTTCCAATTTCAATTCCTCCATACCAAAACCCTCCAACCTAACGGACCATTAGAGAACGTGGGTTCAAGATCCATGCTCCTTATTTTTTATTATATATTTATTTCAATTCATTATTAAGCCAAAATTTCAACTTGAACCAATTTTAATTTGCATAATGTAAAAATGGGATTTCATATTAATTTTTTTTGTTATGCTTACTTTTTAAGTTCAAATAATTTGCCTTACTTTTTAGAAAATAGGGGGTCTGTAGTCCATTTGAAAATTACAGGAGACTAATTGTCTTTTTTCTAAACTATAAGGGTACCACAAGCACTTTACCCATATATATATACATATTTCAATTTTCCAAGCAACAACAACAACCAGTCCTCTTTTCGTTTTAATGAACTCCAGTCCCCTTTTGTTTTTTGTAACCAAGGAAGTTAAAACCTCAGGTTTATGTGAGATAAATTGCTGCACCCTTATTTTTATCGAGATCCTAGATTTTTTTATAGAAGCGAAAAATCCGGCATCTGATTCCACATATTCTCGATCCCTTTCCCATTCGTGGTTTAAAAAAGTCTAGCCTTAATTTGTGAGAACTGATAATTAAAAGAGGGCGTGCCCAATGCATGGAGCTCCCTGTAGCGTTCAAGATGGAGTTTTTGTTTCTAGTCTTATCCATGTATTTGTAGTGTAATATTTTTATGACTAGAACTGGAACCTCTAGGATATGCTAGAGACAGTATAACTACTACTCTACACCCACTTTAAAAGTTCCAAAGGGTAAAAGTAATAACTTGGACTCAGACTTGTATACAATTCCATTAACTCTCCGTCACCTGGTCTCATTTCACTACTAGTCACCACGCTTCTCATTTTAAGTTTTGGAGAACCTCTTTTTGTTATCATTCACTCGCTCTATCTTTTATGACTGAATTTTGAGTGGGCCCACTGGCAGTTATACTATGAAACACTTGCATTATAGTCTGTCATGAGTGAAGTCTGAACTATCTTCAATCTGCAAGCAGTTTAGTTTCAGTTACACACATGATCAGTTTATTTCGATTCTCTTGCTCTATGAACCTCCAGTTCTAATGAAACGGACAGAACTAGCAATTTGTAGATTTGCTGAATGAGACTCCTTTTGTTTAGACGGAATTGGTGATTTGCAATTTGAAATGGAGGTCCAATTTCAGTGAAAAATGGACCTCCAGTTCCAATTCTTCCAAATGAACGGAGTCTTGCAGTTACTCACAATCTTATTATTTATGGATGGTATATGGTTTCACTTCTTAGTGAAGGAATTGGATGGGTATAAGCAATAATTATCCATACAGCATTGAACTGTGATACCTGCTTATTACACATTCATTGCCAGTCTTAAGCGTAATTTGGCTGTTGTAGACTTCCTAGTCCAAGGACTTGATAATTCATGTAGAATATCCCTGATGATAGTTTTAAATTTTAATCATGAAACGTGTATGCACAGAGAAATTTCTTCTATGATCATGTTTCAGCAGTATTAAATTATAAATTAATTAATGTAGATGTTTTCATTTGTGGTGTATCATTGTTCGTTAATCTTTTTTTAAATTTAGCCGTCAAATACCTTTCTTTTACTATACTTTATTTTTTTCCCTGGCAGTGCGAGACACAGGTATTTGATTTTTTCCACTACAAACCTTACACTGTTGAGTTTTTTATTATTATTATTTCCTGCAAAGTTTTTGGTTTTGTGATCAAATTTTTTGTATACAGGTTGTTGCAATCAGAGATATAATACCGCCCTTACAAAGGGAAGCATTCAATGACGTATACATTTCTTATGAACTTATGGATACTGATCTCCATCAGATTATTCGCTCGAATCAATCATTGTCAGAGGAACATTGTCAGGTTTTTGGTTTTACACTTTTATGATACTATTAGTGAGTAAAAGAATGTTTATTCTGATAATTAGATCTAATTTCATTAGAACATGAGCGTGGATTAAATTTCCATTGATTATTGGTGCAAACCTTTATTTGTTTATTTGAAGTAAAATTTGATTTTTTTTCTGATCAAAGGCAACTTTTTAAATTGAGATTATAGCAATGATTGTTCTTATATCACCTCAATGCTTATTAAACGTAGTCACTATGATGTGAATGGGTCTTTATACTGAGTTGCCTAAGTTTCTTGTGCGAGAAAAATTGGCATTGTGGACTCTTGAATTCATCATTATGATCATCATTTGCTTTATTTCAATTATTCTTGATTGGCTTGATGAGTCCTCATTTTGCTTTCGATCCTATTGAGTGCTGCTTGAGGTTTTAAACTGGGCAGTCTGAACAACTTCTATACTCATTCCTTATTTATCTCCAGTTCTCCTTCTCCATGTATTCATCTAACAATCTCATGTCTACTGAACTCAGAAGTTATCAACTTTCCTTTTAACTAGTGTACACTAAAGATAGGGGCCATAGGGCACAATGGCGACAAAGGATCCATATAGCCGACCCGACTATAGTGGGATAAAGGCTTGAGTGTTGTTTCTTGTTGTGGTTGTTTAGATTATAGTTTATATGCTTACCCTTTAGTTTCAATGATTTCCATTTATTACATAATAATCGCATGGCACTTTTGATATTATAATTGATCCTTCATTTCCCCTCTACTAATGTTTGTATTTTCCTCATTGCCTTTTGCAGTATTTCGTGTATCAGATCCTTCGTGGTTTGAAGTACATTCATTCAGCAAGTGTTCTTCATAGAGATTTGAAACCCAGCAACCTTCTACTGAATGCTAATTGTGATTTGAAGATATGCGACTTTGGGCTTGCTCGTACTACTTCAGAAACTGACTTCATGACTGAGTATGTTGTCACAAGATGGTATCGTGCGCCAGAACTGTTACTGAACTCCTCAGAGTATACAACAGCAATTGATGTTTGGTCAGTTGGCTGCATTTTTATGGAACTAATGGATCGCAAACCTTTATTTCCAGGAAGAGACCATGTGCATCAGTTGCGCCTGTTGATGGAGGTTATAATAAGCACTGGATTTTGTAGTTATTAATATCATTATTTCATCCATTTTCATCCATGTACATCGCTAAATGACTAGTTTTTTCATATTTTTAATTTATTTATAATATTACCACATCTGAGTTGCTAGAAGCTTGACTAAGATGGTTTGGACACATACAAAGGAGACCATTAGAGGCATCTGTTAGGCGTTGTGAGAGTCTAGTTACTAGGCATGTTAAATGCGGGAGGGGTAGACTAATAAAGACTTGGAATGAAACTATAAGGAGGGACATGATATGCTTAGGCACTAGTGAGATTATGACTAAAGATAGGGCACATTGGCAACAAAGGATCCATATAGCCGACCCCACTATAGTAGGATCAAGGCTTGAGTGTTGTTTGTTGTTGTTGTATTACCACATCTGGTAAAAAAAATTCTTTAAGCATGAAGTTTACAAAACCATTGAAGAGGATATTAACTATATACACCTAAAGCTAAAACCGGAGGAAATGGTACATCTCATCAAGTGAGAACTTCCACAGCTGACAGCACAATTGTATTATATGATGATTTACAAGATGTTAAATTAAATAATTTCATGCATTTTTATACAAATTACAAGTAGTTTAAATACAAAAATTAAGATGATGTTCAATGTGTATCATTTAAGAAAATCTATATTAACCAAATTTGGATTGTGAAATCCTTGCATGCTTAACTGAGCTCTTGAAAACCGAGAAGGTAAATATACACTACTGAAATGCTTTTTCTTATATATTAATGAAGAAATTGTCTTCAAATAACTAAACATTACACACCAAAATAAGAGATACTTGGAATAATTAAACATATGCTAACAATCAAGTAAAACTTACCTAATGCTCTAAACAAACTAAATCATAATCAAAATATTAAATCAATATTGAAGAATCCTAATTATTAATCACCATATATTTTCTGATCGAAAAAAATCCTACTTGATCAAACATAGATCTTGAGTGGAGCACACATTTCAAAGCAATCAAGGAAGGTCTTCTTGAAGCCCAATTTTGCTTGAAAAAACATAGACCATGCAAATTTAAAAAGAGACAGTTATTAATGAGAAAATCAGTCTTGTCAATATGAATCCATCAACTTAAAAATCTCCTCAATCAGACAACATATGGCCCTCAAACTAGCTATTTGTGCTCAGGATGACACACCTGTCTGTTATAGTACCCCGATTGAGATTTTGTAACTGGGCGAGAGATCGAGAAATCCCATCGAGGATCAATACTTCCACGTTTGGATCCCGGAGGTGCTATGGTTGTTGATGGAGGGAAGAACTTGGGAGAGACGTATAGAGGTTACCGAGAGAGAGATGGAAGGGAGATTGAGGGAACCCGACGGCGGAGCGGGAGTCGGCAGAGTCGCTCGTCGCTGCTAGGGTTGCGCGGGCCGGATAGGGAAAATGGGGGAAAGGCGGGTGAGTTAGGAGAATTAACTTCTCCTTGCTTTCAATATTGTCCAGCTACCCCTATTAACCGGTTCACCACATATGCCCCCCACTTGGGCTTAGACATGTGGGCACATACAAATAACACAGCAAAAATTAAAATAACGTAAGCATATAAGCAAAAGTAAAACATTCTGGACCACAGTCACTCCTCCGTCGCACGTGGTCGGTGCTGGTATGTGCGAGTGCCATTCTTGTCACGACGTCAAGGCGAACCAAGGCGAGCGTCGGGCGCCTGGATGCTTAGGCGACAAGACGGACGCCTAGACGACAATAAGACGAGCAAGTCGCAAGGCGACAACTTAATATAAAAAAATCTAATGCAAGCCGTCTCCATTCCGATGAGTGACTAACCGCTCTTATCCCTCAGTATCGAAGAGCATTAGTATAGATAAAATCGCTTTAAATAATTAAAGGTCATAGTTTTCATTTCCCGCCTACTCGTTTGAGTAGGACTTGCAATTTACTGCTTTCTTTTTTGCTTTTATTTACTACTTTCATTTTCTGCTTTCATTCTATCGCTTTCTTTCCGCAAGCCGTCCCCATTCCGATGAGTGACTAACCGCTCTTATCCCTCAGTATCGAAGAGCATTAGGATAGATAAAATCGTCTTAAATAATTAAAGGTCATAGTTACTGCTTTCTTTTCTCGCCTACTCGTTTGAGTAGGACTTGCAATTTACTGCTTTCTTTTCTGCTTTTATTTACTACTTTCATTTTCTGATTTCATTTTATCGCTATAGACATCGATTATTATAATAACCGTTGTCTATAGTCTGTCTTGCATAATCTGTCTTGCAGACTATAGACATCGGTTATTATAATAACCACTGTCTACACCCTTTAGGGTTTTTTCGCACAAAGCAACGACTGTAAGAACCAAAAAGTCGAGGTAAAAATTAAAATTTACGGCTCACGGTTTAAAATAGATAGAATAAACAACGTTTTTACAATAACCGTTGTCTATTCTAGGGTTCAGGGCAGAATAGACAGCGTTTTGTATATAAACCGCTGTCTATTCTTGGGTTTAGTGTTGAATAAACAACGGTTTATATATAAACCACTGTCTATTCTAGGGTTCAGATTATAATAGACAACTGTTTATATATAAACGGTTGTCTATTCGAGTATAGAAAACGGTTTATATATAAACCGTTGTCTATTCCCATATATTTTTTAAAAAAATAAGGCGCCCAACGCCCTGTTTACAATTGGGCGCCTGGACGCCTAAACGACGCCATGACAAAATGTGTGCGACCCCAAAGATGGTCTGACTCATCAATTACCATGACATTATCGTCCCCGTCGGAAGACAGTTTGTCCTCAAGCTGAGCTGGAATGCCCACATCTGGAGATGGCGGCGGAGACCCGACAAATAGCTTGAGCTGAGAGATGTGGAACACATCATGGATGCGAATCTCGAGAGGAAGACACAGTCGGTAAGCCACCTTGCCGATGCGTTCCGTGATCGGAAAATGACCAATGAACTTTGGGCCCAACTTGTTGGAGGATGGTCTTGTGGCTGTCACTTGGCGGAAAGGTCGGCGCCGAACCCATACCCAATCGCCGATGGCAAAGGTGAGCTCGCGGTGACTGCGAGTATAAGCGACTTCCATGCGGTGCTGGGTCTGTAGGAGACGGTCACGGGCTGCAAAGAGGAGCTGGTCGCGGTCTTCCAACTCTCGGTCGATGGCGCCTACACGGGCCGAGTCCCCCCGTATAGGATAGTTGGCGGGGCGGTTCGCGGCCGCAAATGAGGCGGAAGGGGGTTGTTTGGAGCACCGTGTGGTAAGCGGTGTTGTAGCAGTACTCAATCCACGGAAGCCAACGTGGCCAATTGCGAGGGCGATCGCCGGTGTGGCAACGTAGGTACATCTCCATTGTATGATTTACCACCTCCGTCTGGTCATCAGATTGAGGGTAGTAAGCTGAAGAGAATGCTAGCTTGGTGCTATGGAGAGTGAAAAGCTCCGTCCAAAAGGAACTAGTGAAAACCTTGTCGCGGTCAGACACAAGAGATTCCGGCATCCTGTGTAGGCGGAAAATTTTTTGGAAAAAAATTCGAGCTACATTTTTGGCGACAAGCGGTTGTGCCAGTGCTATAAAATGAGCCTCTTTTGTGAAGCGGTCAACAACTACCATCAAAATAGATTTTCCACCGAAGGAGGGCAACCTTTCGCTAAAGTCCATATATAAGTCCGCCCAAAATTGTGTAGGTACCAGAAGGGGTTAGAGCAGCCCTACTGAAAGTAAATGATCTGTCTTGTTTCGTTGGCACGCTGTGCAACCCGCAATGAAATCATGGATGTTTTTGCGCATTCCCTTCCAAAAGAATTCTGCTCAAGGACGTTGGATAGTGTGGTGGACCCCTTCGTGGCTACGGTAATGAACGTCTCCCAAAAGGGTGGACATAAGTGGAGACGAGGCATCCATGTAAACCCGGCCACGGTATTAAATAGGGCCATGTTGGGCTGTCCATTGGGGGTCGGAGAGGCCTTCTTCCGCCCAGACGTGAAGCTCGGATAGACTTGGAGATTGCTCAATGTCTTGACGGAGTAAGGCGAGAATGTCGGCCATCAGAAAGGAAATTGCGTGTAGCGACGCCACGGGTGGCGAGCCTCGGTGGGACAGAGCGTCGACGACGCAATTGAGGACTCTGACTTTGTACTCCAACCGAAAATCGAATTCGAGGAGTTTACTTGCCCACTTTTGTTGCGACACTGTGGATAAGCGTTGCTTGAGCAAATATTTAAGGCTATAATGGTCTGTCCGAATCATGAACGTGCAACCCCACAAGTTAGGACGCCAATGTTGAATTGCCTTGGCGAGGCCGATGAGCTCTTGTTCATCTGCTGGCATTTTTTGGTGATGAAGAGCTGTCATGCGACTTAAATAAGCAATAGGGTGACCCTCCTATTGTAGGACTACACCGCAACCTAATCCGGAGGCATCACATTCCATAAGAATGACAAGGAGAAATCCGGAATTCGGAGGACCGGTGCGGACATCAAGGCATCTTGTAAAGAGCAAAACACCTGACTAGCCCCTTCCGCCCAAGAGAAGGCATTCTTGCGCAATAAGCACACCAAGGGCTCGACGAGCAGGCCGTAGTCTCAGATAAAACGTCGGTAGTAGCCTGTGAGGCCCAGGAACCCACAAAGGTCAGTGGGGTTTTGAGGGATCGGCCAAGCCGCCACCCCTTGTAGTTTTTCTTGGTTGGCTGAAACCCCCAAACGGTGGATGACATGCCCTAGGTAAGTAACTGAACTTTGGCCAACAGAGCACTTGGATGCCTTGAGAACCAATTGGTGGGAGTGGAATAGCCTGAAAACCTTATGGAGATGCGCCATATGCTCTGCCCAAGACTTGCTGTAGACGAGAATATCGTCAAAGAAAACAAGTACTGATTTGCAAAGAAGAGGGTGGAATATCTCGTTCATGAGTTCCTGAAATGTGGACGGAACATTCGTGAGACCGAACGAGATAACTAGGAACTGACCGTGGTGGGTGCGAAAAGTTGTCTTCTCCACGTCACCTGATGTCATGCGTACCTGGTGGTAACCGGAGGATAGATCCAACTTAGAAAAAAAACACACACCATGGAGTTCATCGAGGAGTTCCTCCACCATCGGGATAGGAAATTTATCCTTCACCGTCTGGGCGTTAAGGGCCCGGTAGTCTACACAGAGCCGCCACAAACCATCTTTCTTGTGGACTAGCAGGGTCGAAGATGAAAAAGGGGAGACGCTGCGCTGGATGAAGGCTTGCTGAAGAAGATCACATTGGCGCTCGATTTTGTCCTTTGGATGGAAGGGGTAACAGTACAACCATGCCACTATAGGAGGTGTCCCCGGCAGGAGGCATATGCGGTGGTCCTGGCGGCGGTGGGGCGGAAGGCCCGATCGAGGGCTGAAGAGGTCGGTAAAGGAGTGGAGAAGCCCCGCGAGATCCGATGGTTGGCTGTCCGGCTGTTCGGAGGGGGAAGAATGGGGCTCTGTTTGCACCAAGAAGGAAGATGGTGATGATCCAAGGTTCTGGCCGTGCCACTGAACTAATTGGTCGCCGTTGCACCAAGAAAAGGTTAGACGGTCAAAATTCGATGTGATGGGACTCAATGCGCGCAACCAACAGACGCCCAAAACTATCTCAAAACCACAGAGGTCCACCAAAAAGAAATCCATGTAGGGCGTGTAACCGTCCACCCTGAAGGGGACACACCAACAAACTCCCATACAAGGCATCTACTGGCCATTTGCCACGACCACCTTGACTTGGCTACGGGCGGTGATCGGAAGTCGCAAACTGAGGGCCCCGCTCGTGACGAATAAAACTACAGACGCCCAAAACTATCTCAAAACCACAGACGCCCAAAACTATCTCAAAACCACAGAGGTCCACCAAAAAGAAATCCATGTAGGGCGTGTAACCGTCCACCCTGAAGGGGACACACCAACAAACTCCCATACAAGGCATCTACTGGCCATTTGCCACGACCACCTTGACTTGGCTACGGGCGGTGATCGGAAGTCGCAAACTGAGGGCCCCGCTCGTGACGAATAAAACTATGAGTACTCCCGGTATCCAGGAGAGCCAAGAGGGTAGAGCCCCCGATTTTCACGTACATTTGAATCGTGCACCTCTCCTGTGGTCCGGCCATGGCGTGGAGCGAGAGATGAGGTGTTCTGGAGTCGTCCACGCCCTCATCTTCATCGTCGGGTTAGTCATCGACTTCCAATTAAAAGAGGCGTTTGCATCGGTGGTCGGCGGTGAAGAGTTCATTACAGTTGAAACATAGTCTTTTGTTGCGACGAGCTGACATTTCGGTCTCGGATATACGGCGATTGAAGAAAGGTGGCAGTTGGTTGTCGCCGACGACGGATGGGGGTGTCAGTCTAGGGAAGAAGGGGCGGTTGGCGGCGGAATCTCGACATACCGGAGCCGACTAACAAGAGTCGGCGTTAACATGCCCTAGCAAGGCTCATTGCTGTCGTGAGATTAGTCAGTGATTGGAACTCCACATCCCAACCAAGGCGCTTATGTAGGCCGACCGTGAAGAGAGGAACTTGTTGCTCGGGCAGGACAGAGGTCGCGCACGACATTAGAATTTGGAATTAGTCTAAGTAGTCGTCAATGGAGCCGAATTGTTTGTGAGCGATGAGGTCACCGATGGGGTTGCTCGGTAGTGCCGACCCAAATCGAAGAGTGCATGTTGCACGAAAGTCCTCCCATGAGGAGTCGGGATATTCCCGCATGAGTTGGGTATACCATAGTTGTGCCGGCCCGAGGAGGTGGAACGAGGCGATGCCGATCTGTTCGTCATCTGGAGTTCCTGATTAGACAGGAAGATCTCGCACCGGGTTAGCCACGAAAGAGGGTCTTCATGTCCTTCGTAGATAGGAAAGTCCATTCAGAGGGAGCAAGGGAAATGTGTGTCGTTCGGTCTTGGGAAGGCAGTATCCACATGGCTTGCGGTTGGGGAGGTCACATTGGCCAGTGGTGTAACACCTCCCCTGTAATGACCGTATAATATGGGTCCGGCCGGGGCCCCACAACATACAGACACCACAGCTTTATTATTATAAGATGATATAACTCCCCGATCTCAAAACTCCTAACCACAGAACAGCGGAAAAAACAAACAAACAGACTAGAAGTTATCTACACCATATAGGAGTATCGAAGCGGCCTTAAGGCCTTACAACAGAAGTGAGTCCAAAACTCAAATAATAGCACCAGTCAAAAATGTGCATAAGCACGCCTAGACTACCTCGGCGTGCAAGCCGGAAAACATGAGCATCAAGCATACAATATCATAAAAGTAGAGCTACAACAAAACGGTACACTTCACGAGGCTTAGGCCCTTTTGGCCGGCGAGCTAGCTCCTGCTTGCGATCCTTGCGCTGTAAAAATTTGATTGTAACGTGGGTCAGCAAAGACTGACCTCAAACTGTGTAACCAACACATCTCCTCCCGGCCGCCCCTAACAGACCCCGGGGAAACTCATCCAACCTGCAAGTCAGCACTTCGTTTACAATATATATATATATATATATATATATATATATATATATATATATATATATATAAACAAATAATGCACTAAGAACAAGCTTGAATGTCTCAAACAACATACACGTTCTCTATTGTTGAGCATATAATGAAAGAGCCTACTTATGCAGCATGTATGCAAAAACCCGGGCTTCACCCATGGCACCCTATCGCGTATGCATCTAGCACATCATCACATTATATGAGTACTTATCATTTCCCCATTAACATAAAACCACAAACAATGGGGGTTACCAACATTCCCCCAACGGCACACAAGCCGCCACACGGAAATCTTGCAAAGACCCCACCCGCTCAAGGTCTTAGCCCCGGGCTTACCTGCAAGCTCTGACTTCTCATGTCAGGATTCCAACAAACACAAACAGACCGATTCTAAGAAGCCTTGCTGGACCCCACCCGCTCATGGCCTCATTGCCCCGGCTTGCCCCATGCTTGGCATTCTCGTCAGTCTCACAGAAGGGGACTAGTCTCGCCGGGACACTCTCCACATATGACGTGCACGTCACGGGATAGCCAGCCGACCACGGAGACACAACCACGCCTTGGCACATCACAATCCAAGACAATTCCACCCTAGACCCTCATTCGTACTGCAGCGTTCCCGCGCACCAAGGAAACCGTCTTCCACTAAAGCGGAGCTAACCTTGTTCACCAAGGAAACCATCTACCGCCATTGAGGAGCTAACCTTGTCCGGTTCCGACTACACGTACTCACTCGAGAAAAGGGGAAAACATCACAAACATCACAAACGACATCTTGCCGCAACGGATCTCTACGAATCCTTAAAGCTCGTATGCAACATCACCGAGTCGGACTAACGGTCGCGACTACGGCTTCACCCACCATGCCTAATCCACTAACGGAGCGGATCTCTAATGCAAAAACATGCCGGGGACGGACTCAATCGACCCGGAGGTTCCTCTTGAACCTTGGCGACCCAAACCCCTCTCATTTGAGAGTTTGGTGCCCAAAAACTAGAAAATAAAAGTTGCTAGAACATGCATCCTAAAACCAAGAGGAGAAGTGTCGTTACCTTCCGACCACTCTTCCTTGCCTTGGCAACCTAGCCGGATGAAAACCTTCGCAACGGTCTTGCCTCCACGGATCCGGACTCGGCTCGCGATTTGGAGCACCGAAGCCTCTCCAACAGCCGGATCTCTCCTTCACCTTCTTCCTTGCTCTCACCTCTCTCTAGATCTTAGAAAGAGATTGCTTGGAGAAGAATGAGGGTTTCTAACCCTATTCTCGGACTTAACTCAGCAAGGGCAACCCTGGACCATCAGATCCCAAAAGAAGGGAAAGAACGGCCACGATCTGAACTGGAAAACAAAACACCTGGGCCGAACACGGCTTGTGACACGCCCGTGTCCAAGGCCGTGTTCCCCAATCGACGTCGAAATCGTCGCATCCAAAACAGGACACGGGTCCTTGACACGCCCGTGTCACTTTTGACACGGCCGTGTCCAACCTGAACACGCCTGGGCTCCAGGCCGTGTCCAACCCCTCACAAGTCCCGTCTCACAACCCGAGAAGGACACGGCCTGGGACACGCCCGTGTCTCAGGCCGTGTTCGACGTCTCGACGATCGTCGACTGCCTCTTCGTCGAACTCGCAGGAATTCGTCGAACACGCTCGACACGACCCTGGACACGCCCGTGTCCTAGGCCGTGTTCCCTGCCTGTGTCGACACCTCCTCCGTGTCGACACCACCGTGTCGACACTTCTGTGGCGACACCTCCTCCGTGTCGACACCATTGTGTCGACACCACCATGTCGACACCTCTGTGTCGACACTCGAGAGAACACGCCTGCGACACGGGCTCCGACACGGGCGTGTCGGAGGGCGTGTCCCCCATATTCGACGAACTGAGCGAAAAATCGTCGACTTCCCAGGCTCTCGACGAACCCGGTACGACACGGCCATGGACACGCCCGTGTCCTTGGCCGTGTGACCCTCACCAAGACCCAAAATGGCTCTCGACGCTGCTCGTCCTTCTTTCAAATTTTGGGGCGTTACAACTCTCTCCCCCTTAAAAGAATTTCGTCCCGAAATTATCAAAAAGCAAGAAGAGGTACACAAAATTAAAAGATACCTGAACGAAAAAACTCTGGATATTCCTCCAGCATGGTTTGTTCTCGCTCCCAAGAGAGCTCCTCACGGCCGCAGTTGTGCCATCAGACTTTTACGAGTTTGACCTCTTTGTTCCGCAGCTGCCGAACTTCTGAGTCCTCTATAGCAATTGGACGGACTCTCGTCCTCAAGTCTTCCTCTATCGGCACCGATGCCGATTCGATCACCACACTAGCCTCTACCAAGGCTTTCCTCAAGACGAAAACATGGAAGACGTCATGCAATCCACTCAACTCTGCGGACAACGCCAACCGGTACGCTGCTTCTCCCACTCGTTCAACAACTTCAAAAGGGCCCAAAAACCTTGGACTCAATTTCTTGAGTCGGCGAATCCGTGAAACGCCTTTGAACGGCTTGATCTTCAAATAGACCCAATCGCCTACCGCGAACTCCAACTTCCTGTGGCGCGCATTAAAATATTTTGCTTGCCGATCTTGAGACACATTCATGCGCTCTTGAATGGTCCGTGCCAACTCACAAGCATCCGCCACCACTTCTTTTCCCAACAGCTTGGTGTCTCCCGCCTCTGTCCATGACATCGGTGTTCGGCACCGCCTCCCATACAGAGCTTCGTATGGCGCCATCTTTATTCTTGCTTGGTAACTGTTGTTATATGCGAACTCCACCATGAAGAGGTGATCCTCCCATTTCTTGCCGAAGTCAAGAACACACATCCTCAGCATATCCTCCATAGTACGGTTCGTTTTTTCAGTTTGCCCGTCAGTTTGAGGATGAAAAGCCGTACTGAACTTTAGCTTCGTGCCCAAACTCTTCTGAACCAACCTCCAGTCCTTGGACGTGAAACGTCCGTCACGATCGCTGACTATACTTTTAGGGATCCCATGTAGCCGCACAATGTTGCGAACATACAACTCCACCAGCTTCTCCACGCTGTCCTCCTTCCGGTTTGGGATGAAGTGAGCCACTTTGGTTAAGCGATCCACAATCACCCAAATCGCGTCGTTACCCTGCTATGATCTAGGTAACCCATGCACAACAATTCATGGAGATGTCATCAAATTTCCACTCGGGGATTGGAAGAGGCTTCAGGAACCCGCCCGGCTTCTGACACTCGGCCTTCACCAAGGCACAAGTTTGACATCGATTCACGTACAAAGCTACGTCCCGCTTCAGTCCAGGCCACCAAAAGGATCTCTTCATGTCCAAGTACATCTTTGTACTGTCCGGATGAATGAAGTACTTTGTAAAGTGAGGATCAAACATCAACTCCTCACGGAGCTTGCCAAACTGCGGTACACAAATCCTTCCATCATTCCTCAAAATCCCGTCAATCATCTCACAGACGCTGCTCTCGCCTTTTTGAGCTTCCACCACGAATGACTGAAACTCCACATCCAAACGGGTCGCTTCCCGTATACGATCGGACAAGTCGTTCTGCATTTCAATCCAGTTTAATCGAGCCACGCTAGCCTCGCCTCTTGCTACGCACTCCAGGCCGAGGGACTCTCATTCCCGCACCAACCGCTCATCATGAGCGTCAATCCAATTCCCTTGTCCAGAGTATTTTCTACTCAACGCATCGGCCACCACATTGGCCTTGCCTGGTGTATACTGAATCGCCACCTCATAGTCTCCAAGGAACTCGACCCACCTGCGCTGCCGCATATTCAAGTCCTTCTAATCTAAGAGATACTTCAGGCTTTTATGATCTGTGAAGATCTCTACCTTCGCACCATAGACATAGTGCCGCCACAATTTCAACGCGAAAATTACCGCCGCCAACTCCAGGTCATGAACGGGGTAATTCCTCTCGTGAGCCTTCAGCTGTCTAGACCCAAAGGCTATTACACTGCCATGTTGCACCAACACGCAACCCAAACCGCATCCCGATGCGTCACTGAAGATCTGAAAGCCTTCGGTCCCTTTCGGTAGACTTTAGGATTGGAGCCGTCATCAGTCTTTCCTTCAGCGTCTCAAATGTCTGACTGCACTCTTGAGTTCACACAAACTTCTGGTCTTTACGAGTGAGTGAGGTGAGGGGTAGAGCTATCCGCAAAAAGTTTTCCACGAATCTCCTATAATACCCGGCTAGTCCAAGAAAACTTCGGACTTCCGCCACGGTTCTCAAAATCGGCCAATCTCTGATGGCTTCCACCTTTGTTGGATCTACCGCCACCCCATCCCCACTAATCATGTGGCCCAAAAATGTCACCTTCTCTAACCAGAACTCGCACTTCGAGAACTTTGCATACAACTGGTTCTCCCTCAACACTTGCAAGACCATTCTCAAATGAGTCTCATGCTCCACTTCCGATTTTGAATACACCAAGATGTTGTCAATAAAGACAACTACAAAAGAGTCCAAGTATTTTCGAAATACTCGATTCATCAAATCCATGAATACAGATGGTGCGTTCGTCAGCCCGAACGGCATCACCGAGAACTCGAAGTGTCCATACCTCGTACCAAACGCTGTCTTGGGTATGTCCTCGTCCCGAATCCGCAACTGGTAGTATCCTGACTTCAAGTCCAACTTTGAATACACTACCGACCCCACCAACTGGTCGAACAGGTCGTCTATCCGAGGAATCAGATTTTTATTCTTGACGGTCAATTTATTCAGCTCTCGGTAGTCTATGCACAGCCGCATACTACCGTCTTTCTTCTTTACAAACAACACTGGCGCGCTACACGGTGAAGAACTGGGTCTGATATATCCTTGCTCCAACAGTTCCTGCAACTGTACCTTGAGTTCAGCCAACTCCTTTGGTGTCATCCTAAACGGGGAACGCGACACCGGCCTTTCCTCCGGTACTAACTCAATCGAGAAATCGATCTCTCGTCGAGGAGGCGCTCCAGGAAGTTCATCCGGGAATACATCCTCGAACTCTGCCACCACAGGCACTTCCCCAAGTGATAACCTGGAAAGGCGAACCTCCAATAATGCTACAAGCGCTACTCCACCCTGGCTAACTGTCCGCGCCAACTGCAAGGCCGAAATCAGAGAACAAGCCACTCCATTGAGGCCCTCAAATTTGACCTCTGACGGCCCTTCGCTTCTTAGGGTCACCACCTTGGATAGGCAATCAATACTGGCACGTTGCTCCGCTAGCCAGTCCATTCCCAAAATCACATCAAACTCGACTAACGGTAAGACCGCTGCTATCAACACGAAGTCAACTCCGCTTAGCTCCCAACAAATGCGCCCTTTCCTTCCGGTGGTCATGGACGACCCATTGGGCATGCGCACCTTCAGCTCCGCGTCCGCCGAAAATGACTCAACTCCAATCCTCCGGATGAAGCTTTCTGCAAGAAAGGAGTGCGACGCTCCCGTATCAAACAATACTCTAGCGGGGTAACCGGAAACCAACACAAAGCCTACAAACACAGACATCAACAACAATGGTCTAAACGTATGAGCGCAAGGTTAAACTTAAACTTCCTCATACCTGTCACCACGTCGGGTTGGCGGATCGCTTCCTGCTGTCCAAGGTTGTAAGCCCTTGGTTGCACCGGTTGGAACCGAGAAGCGCTCGACTCCGTCATCTTCCCTTTCTCTACAGCACTGTGGTCGGAGCGCACAGTCTGCTCCTGCCTTGTCTCCTGCTCCGCACCCCCTTGGTTACAAAAACGAGCTATGTGCCCCACCTTGCCACAGTTGAAGCACGTCGGTGGCCCCTTAGAGTGAGACCCTCCGGACGTCCACCTGCTTTTCTCACCGGACTTGTACGGGTGAAGCTTCTTCCTCCATCTATTCCCTTCCGACTTTCCTTGGGATTGAGAAGGCTTCCCTTCTCCTTGCTTGGGTGCAAAACCCTTGCGGCGTTGGCTTCGCTCTAGATCACTCTCCAACGTCCTGGCAGCCTCAACTAGCTCGTTAAAACCAGCTCTCTTCATGGCAATGAGGGGTTGCCTTAGATTCTCCCTCAACCCCTGGTAGAAGAGGTTATCCCTCTCTACATCATCTGTCATCGTCGTTCCCGCGTAACGACCCAAACGGGTGAACTCTTGCACATACTCGTCCACCGTCTTGTCTCGCTGCATCAAGTGCAGAAATTGCCTCTGAAGGGCCAACCTCGTAGAAACGGGAATGTACCTCTTTAGAAAAGCATCCCCAAATTCTTCCATCGACGGGGTGCGTCCAGGAAATTGGCGGCCGCTATGGCTCACCGACCACAAATTTGCGTCTCCCTCCAACATGGAGGCCGCAAATTCAGATTTCTTCTCTTCCGGCGTCTCTGCCTCCCTCATAAGCTCTTGAATCCGTGCCCACCAATCCTCCGCATCAGTCGGAGTACCGACACCCTTGAATGTCGGGGGATGGAAACTCAGAAAGTACTTCATCTGCCGGTCTCCTTGCCCGATAACCACCCTTTCTGCCAAAGGCTCAACTCGCCTGGCTTCTCCGCCCGGCACCGCCGTCGCCGTATCCGGTGTAGCAGGGGTTGCTACCTGAGCTGTTGCTGCAGCCTGGGCTGCCACCATTGCTTCTGCAAGCATGCGGCAGAAGTCGGCCGGGTTTACACCCATGCCCAAAGGACCCTGAGCTGTGGCGCTGCTCGCCGAAAGCTCTTCTCTTGGTCTCGACGTACCCGCCTCGTTGCTTGCACTCTTCAAGGAAGCAAGAAAACAAGGAATCAGTCTCTAATCGCAAGACTCAAACATAAGAACACTCATGGTCCCGCATTACTCCTATGTGGATAACTTCTATACGCACTGCCCTTGAACCTAACCTCCCTCTGATACCAAATTGTAACACCTCCCCTGTAATGACCGTATAATATGGGTCCGGCCGGGGCCCCACAACATACAGACGCCACAACTTCAGTATTATAAGATGATATAACTCCCCGATCTCAAAACTCCTAACCACAGCACAGCGAAAAAAAAACAAACAGACTAGAAGTTATCCACACCATATAGGAGTATCGAAGCGGCCTTAAGGCCTTACAACAGAAGTGAGTCCAAAACTCAAATAATAGCACTAGTCAAAATGTGCATAAGCACTCCTAGACTACCTCGGCGTGCAAGCCGGAAAACATGAGCATCAAGCATACAATATCATAAAAGTAGAGCTACAGCAAAACGGTACACTTCACGAGGCTTAGGCCCTTTTGGCCGGCGAGCTAGCTCCTGCTTGCGATCCTTGCCCTGTAAAAATTTGATTGTAACGTGGGTCAGCAAAGGCTGATCTCAAACTGTGTAACCAACACATCTCCTCCCGGCCGCCCCTAACGGACCCCGGGGAAACCCCTCCAACCTGCAAGTCAGCACTTCGTATGCAATATATATATATATATAAACAAGTAACGCACTAAGAACAAGCTTGGATGTCTCAAACAACATACACGTTCTCTATTGTTGAACATATAATGAAAGAGCCTACTTATGCAGCATGTATGCAAAAACCTGGGCTTCACCCAGGGCACCCTATCGCGTATGCATCTAGCACATCATCACATCATCACATCATATGGGTACTCATCATTTCCTCATTGGCATAAAGCCGTAAACAATGGGGGTTACCAACATTCCCCCAACGACACACAAGCCGCCACACGGAAATCTTGCAAAGGCCCCACCCGCTCAAGGTCTTAGCCCCGGGCTTACCTGCAAGCTCTAACTTCTCATGTCAGGATTCCAACAAACACAAACAGATCGATTCTAAGAAGCCTTGCTGGACCCCACCCGCTCATGGCCTCATTGCCCGGGCTTGCCCCATGCTTGGCATTCTCGTCAGTCTCACTGAAGGGGACTAGTCTCGCCGGGACACTCTCCACATATGACGTGCACGTCACGGGATAGCCAGCCGACCACGGAGACACAACCACGCCTTGACACATCACAATCCAAGACAATTCCACCCTAGACCCTCATTCGTACTACAGCTTTCCCGCGCACCAAGGAAACCGTCTACCACTAAAGCGGAGCTAACCTTGTTCACCAAGGAAACCATCTACCGCCATTGAGGAGCTAACCTTGTCCGGTTCCGACTACACGTACTCACTCGAGAAAAGGGGAAAACATTATAAACATCACAAACGGCATCTCGCCGCAACGGATCTCTACGAATCCTTAAAGCTCGTATGCAACATCACCGAGTCGGACTAACGGTTGCGACTACGACTTCACCCACCATGCCTAATCCACTAACGGAGCGGATCTCTAATGCAAAAACATGCTGGGGACGGACTCAATCGACCCGGAGGTTCCTCTTAAACCTTGGCGACCCAAACCCCTCTCATTTGAGAGTTTGGTGCCCAAAAACTAAAAAATAAAAGATGCTAGAACATGTATCCTAAAATCAAGAGGAGAAGTGTCGTTACCTTCCGACCCCTCTTCCTTGCCATGACAACCTAGCCGGATGAAAACCTTCGCAACGGTCTTGCCTCCACGGATCCGGACTCGGCTCGCGATTTGGAGCACCGAAGCCTCTCCAACAGCCGGATCTCTCCTTCACCTTCTTCCTTGCTCTCACCTCTCTCTAGATCTTAGAAAGAGATTGCTTGGAGAAGAATGAGGGTTTCTAATCCTATTCTCGGACTTAACTCAGCAAGGGCAACCCTGGACCATCAGATCCCAAAAGAAGGGAAAGAACGGCCACGATCTGAACTGGAAAACAAAACACCTGGGCCGAACACGACTTGTGACACGCCCGTGTCCAAGGCCGTGTTCCCCAATCGACGCCGAAACCGTCGCATCCAAAACAGGACACGGGTCCTTGACACGCCCATGTCACTTTTGACACGGCCGTGTCCAACCTGAACACGCCTGGGCTCCAGGCCGTGTCCAACCCCTCACAAGTCCCCGTCTCACAACCCGAGAAGGACACAGCCTGGGACACGCCCGTGTCTCAGGACCGTGTTCGACGTCTCGACGATCGTCGACTGCCTCTTCGTCGAACTCGCAGGAATTCGTAGAACACGCTCAACGCGGCCCTGGACACGCCCGTGTCCTAGGCCGTGTTCCCTGCCTGTGTAGACACCTCCTCCGTGTCGACACCACCGTGTCGACACTTCTGTGTCGACACCTCCTCTGTGTCGGCACCATTGTGTCGACACCACCATGTCGACACCTCTGTGTCGACACTCGAGAGAACACGCCTGCGACACAGGGCTCCGACACGGGCGTGTCGGAGGGCGTGTCCCCCACTAGTCGACGAACTGAGCGAAAAATCGTCGACTTCCCAGGCTCTCGACGAACCCGGTACGACACGGCCATGGACACACCCGTGTCCTTGGCCGTGTGACCCTCACCAAGACCCAAAATGGCTCTCGACGCTGCTCGTCCTTCTTTCAAATTTTGGGGCGTTACAATTGGTGCAGCGGTTGGTGTGCCCTGTAAGACATCCAAACTGGCATTCAAGGCGTCCTTCTTAGCATTTTGGGCGTTGAGCATGCCTTGGAACATTACCATGAGTTGGTTGAGAGAAGGACCACCATCTCCCATAGCGGTAGATTGCGGAACAGTAACAGAGGGGGAGGGAAGCAGTCCAGCGACAATGGAGGCTCGCCGCGCGGCCGAAGGAAAGGGGCGTGTGGAGCGGAGACTGTCACGGTAGGTTCCAGAGAGGAGAGCGTTGGTGTTCGACTCTGATACCAAGTTGTTATGGTACCCCGATTGAGATCTTGTAACCGGGCAAGAGATCGAGAAATCCCACGAGGGATCAGTACTTCCATGTTTGGATCCCGGAGGTGTTATGGTTGCCGATAGAGTTAAGAACTTGAGAGAGAGGTATAGAGGTTACCGAGAGAGAGAGGCAAGGGAGATCGAGGGAACCCGGCGGCGGAGCGGGAGTCGGCGGAGTCGCTCGTCGCTGCTAGGGTTGTGCGTGCCGAACGGGGAAAAGGGGGGATATGGCGGGTTAGAGAGAGAGAGAGAGTTGAGAGAATTAACTTCTACTTGCTTTCAATATTGTCTAGCCACCCCTATTAACCGGTTCACCACATATGCCCCCCCAGCTAGGCTTAGACACGTGGGCACATACAAATAACACAACAAAAATTAAAATAACGCAAGCACAAAAGCAGAAGTAAAACATTCAAGACCGCAGTCATTCCTCCGTCGCATGTGGTCGGCGCTGGTATGTGCGACCCCAACGATGGTCCGACTCATCACATGTCGTAACACTGCCCTGGATCAATCACCCACCCCATAAGATCTAATTACACACACACTACCTTATTTTCTCGGCTGGCAACCCGATGACGATGCATATAGCCTCGATATGTCTATTATGTTTTCGCTCTTAAAAAATTTTTAGGGGTGAAATCTTTTCAAAGCTCTTTGGACTTCTACAAAACTCCATTTCACAATTTGTTTGCGGTGAATTACCATACTTGTAGAGACAGTTTTTCTACTAAAGATGTCTCATTATCATTGTATCTTTTTGATGACGAAAATTTGAGAAATTAACTTATTGGAATGGTCTTCCATCTAAACTTCAAACTTTCTGTCATTTACTTCCAATAAACTCGCTATGTCAAGATTTATAAAATACTGTTTTTAGATTGATTATCAAAGAGCTTTTGGTTGCTGCCGCCACTAGAGCTTTTCCCCTGCTGCTGCCATTAGGTCACCAATCCTGTCCACCATCAAACTACCACCCTTTGCCCGGATTAGCTTGAGACCAAGCAAGCCAGTAAAATCAACCTAGGAAAGGCATTGTTTGAGTAAAGTTTTAGCATAGAATGGATAAGAGTCGTCCATTGTTGATGTGCAAATTTTTGCTTGACAATTCTCATTGTAATTTCTTAAGAAGTAGTGAAAGTATTTCAATTGGGCCAGGATTTCCGATGGGGATCACGACACACATAGGCATACACGATGATCGGAGCCGTCAATTTTGTGTAGTTTGACGTTCCATGATTTTTAGTTATTTTTTATATTTTTCTAATTTTTATTTTAATGTATTTTAAGGGACTTCATGATCGGAAAATCATGACCGTTCATGGTGGACCCTTAGTCTGTAAATAGGGATAGAAGATTCATTTAGAAAGTATTAGAAGTTAAGTGGAAAATCCTCCCCTTTTGATCACTCGGTGCAGAAGCCAGAATCCAAATATGAAGCTTGGAAGGTATCATTTTCCTCTCACCTCCACTAGTTGTCCACCTCCCCTCCTCTAGCTGGCGACCTTCCCTCCCCACCTCGGCACCTCCACTAGCCGACCCCCTCCCATCCCCTCCGCATTCCATAGCTAGACACCACCAGTAACTCACCTCCTCCTAAACATTCCACCGCCACCTCCACCTCTTCAATCCTCCTTCATTTCAGTTTTCCGGCAATTGCCACCACCACCACCACCACCTCTGACGATCATCTCCAGCCACCCTTGGCCGGCCACCCCTCCTCCCCATCACCCCATAACTCCCAAGCCACCTCTCTACTACCCCAACTCCCCACTCATAACCACCCCCTTCTCCCGCTCAAGCCGCTCCTTTGTGTCAGTCTAGCAGTCAGTTCAGAGATATTCCATGGATTCACTTCCAGCAACCTCTCCTTCAGAGTTTGTCAGGAGGTTGCCCACCATCATGTTTTCCTTTGTTCCAAGCCTTAGACAATCCTTGAATATTAACCCTGCGCATTGGAACTTCTATCCAGCACCCAAGAACCATTATTCATGTATACCAATCCCTAGTTACAGTGACACAGGATGGTCCTTTATGACGGGGATATAATGAGTGATCACTAGATGCAACCAAAATGAGATCTGACAAATTTTAACTTACAATAACTTTTCTTTATAAATTAATTATGAATGATAAACCACAATAGTTAAAGCGTTCAAGAAAGGAAACAAGAGAGATTGTATAAGTGCGAGAGTGCGCAAAATCAATTCACTAGTTGAATGAGCAAATACAAAGACCAAAACAGTTGAAAACAATGCTTATAAGCCACTCTCTTCAAGTAGAGAACAAACATATGACTCGACACTTAAAGAAATAATAACACACCTTGAACTTGTAAAATACTGAAAGGGGAGGGCTGGAGATTCTTTCAGAAGGCCATGAAAGAGCTGAGAGAAGCGTCGGAACTGGTTTGGAGCCTCTGGGTAAGTGTCCACTAGCTGGACAGCACTTAGGAGCGTTGGAATGAACTCCACCAAAGCACTTAGGAGTGTTGGAATGAACTCCACCAAAGCTGGGAGGGAACGGGCTGCTGCTGGAAGTGCTGTCCAGAGGTGCTGGACAGATTTCTGAAAACTGGCAGCACTGGGTCGAGTCTGAAAGAGTTACAGGTTGCTGCCAGGGATTTCCTGCTGCAGGGAGAGGTCAGTTTGGAGGGGGATTATGCTTGGGCTGCAGAAATATTGAGGCAGACGTGAATTCCAGCCCCAGTGGGGTAAGAGGAATTAATTTTAGTGGCTGGATTTGGGTTTCAGACGTGAATTCAGCAACTGGAAGGTGATGGGGGTTGGGTTTGCTCACATGAGTGGTGTGGAAAGTGGAGTACAGGAGGGGGCACAATTTAGGCAGCACAAAGAGGTACCACGTGAGAATGGTTAGGAGAATAGTGGGGGAATTAGGGGGGTCTGCTGTTATGGGGAGTGGGGAGAGGAGGTGGGTTGAATTTTAGGAATTAGATCCTAAAATTTAGGAAGTGGAGGTAGTGTGGGAGTTTGGGAGTGAGTGGGGAGGTTCCACGTGAGGATAAAAGTGGGGAATCAGGAGACCGGCTCGAATAGGGGGATGAGATTAATAGGGAGTGGGGAATTTGAGAAGAGAGGAATTTTAGGAGGAGTGCCCTAAAATTGGGGAGGTGGGGGGTAATTGGGAGTTATGAAAGTAGTTATGTGGTGGTTGTGGAGGCGGGGTGATGGCTGGCCGAGGTTGATTGCCATAGGAGGCTGGAGTTGGCCGGAGGTGGTGGTGGTGGTCTCCGGAGGTATTTTCCGGCGATCGCTGGTAAACTGAAGATGGAGGAAACTTGATGCCGATGGTGGTGGTGGTGGTGGTAGAATGCCAGAAAAGTTTTCTGGTGATCGCCGAAGATGAATTTAAGGGAGCTATTTTTTGGTTTTAGTGAGGAGGATGTGGGAGGTGGTTCCACGACAAGAAGGGAGGAGGGCTGCCAAAAAATGGTGGACGAATAGGGGTGGCTGACGAAGGGGAGGGGATGGGAACCAAGGATTCACGCCAAGGATGGATGGGAGGGGGACCAAGATTTCGCACCCCGGCTCGGCTTCGACATCGAATTGACCAAATATGAGGCTTCTATGCTCCAATCTTCAATACCGAAAATGTGATCCCTCACCCTCAATATATAGACTCTAAGGGGACAACGAACGACTATGATTCTGATCATCCCGACTCAAAAATACAACTCAACGAAAAAACAAACAATGCTTCGATCGTCGATCCGCGTAAGATGAACATTTCTGATTCCCCATCATATAGCCTCACCGATCTCTCAAGCCACCCCCAAACACCTTCAGCTCTGAGTGAACCCCTCCCCACCATCTGGTTCTTCATTGACTGCCATCAGATCCTTGCTTTCAGCCACCTCTACTCTTTCAGCCACCCTTGCAATAGGTTTTCGTCCCTTCTAGGCTGCGTCCACCTCCGACAGCCTTTCCACAGCTGCCCTGCACCACGACAACCCCTCTAGTCGCCCCTTTCAATAACTCATCCTTCAAGGGTTGCATCCAACTTCAACACTACAATCACAACCCCTTGCATCACCCAAAAAAATCTTATCTCCTCTTACCTCCTGATGCACCTCCCAGCTCAGGAATATTGCTGTCCAGCAGTCCCTATCGGATCGCTGCTTCATTCCCGACCATCGACGACTCATCAAATACTCACCAGGCCTTATATTTTGTAAGTATTATACATTTATTGATTGGTTGTCTTTTCTTTAGTGTCGAATCGTGTGTTTATTTCATGTTTTGGGTAATAAATTTGTAATGTGTCAATATTATCCTACGTCTTATTGGGTTTTGTTTGTTCAAGTATTGATTTTCTAGTACTTTTGCATGTGCAACACATTACTTGTTTCCTGAATAGAAGCTCCACTTGACCATGATTATTGTGTCATATTATTTATAATTTCATTTGCGGCAAGAATAGTTGTCGGATTTGTGTCTAATTCATTCAATTATTCATAGAGTCGACGTATGTTTTGCTAGAACTGTCATGCGTTAATTTGGTATCAGAGTCAGGTTTGAGCTTATTGTTGGATATGCAGGACTAAAGCTTGTAAACCATCAATGTCATATCATAGTAGTAATTGCTACTCTTCTCCTCTGAGGAACTAGAGTCCGCTTATATTCAATCTCGCAGAATTCTTTCGGTGATATTTTCGTATTATTACGATGGTCATCATCACCCTCAGCCCCCCGTTTATACTCGACCCCGAGTATTTAATTAAGAGAGATGTCCGCATTACCAGAGATATTCTTATTATTCATCTCTTTTATTTGATGATCCAGAATCTCATTACGGTTAACCTCATGGGGATTTTCTTAAGATGTCATATCCTTATGATGATCATCATCATCCTCAACCTCCGCCAACACATCTGATGTTTATCTGGAGCCTCATATATGTTGTTGTCATGAAAATGTCGTAAACACCAAGATGTCAACTGTTGACTTCCAAACACTTGTGATAGCTCATTTTAGCCACATGGACTCTCAACTTGATCACATTGGAAATTACATAAATACTAGGTTCAATATAATACTATATAAGAGGTTGGGTCACACCCTTCATTCCATAGTTCGGTGCATTGCAAAGAATCCACATTTGGCTAGTGAGAGTGAGTCTACACCTGACCCAATAGTGCAAATTGAGGAATGTGACAACTTGATCACCTTCTACTATAAGGATGGGACAATATTTCTCATCCAATTATCTCAGTGCTCGCTTTGAAATAATCATAGTTATCATCACACTCTACCACCTTCGTGGAATTATCCAAAATCAACACATCGTTCCGTCACTCATAAGGAACTAATCATATTATCGTGGGTATCATATTGTCTTCATACACACGATGAATGACAACTATTTTCATATCCTTGACACAGGATAATCACAGATTCAGTCTTTTAAACCAACCATTATTAACGGCGTAGCCTCCCACATCGTGCAATGCCACTATCCACCAAAGAATCATGATTAATTAAGTCATATATAGACTAATCCTTATCACTGGCATAATCTCATGCTACGTGCAGTGTCATTATTCAACAAACAATTTTCGCAAGTTCCACATCGACCTACCAATTGCAATGATAAAGTCATTACATTTGCGTACAAATGAGCTCCTTAGAGACTAACGTCTAGACCTCATTCAACGGTTTGCAATTCCATAAATAATGGTTACTCGTACCATTCGAGGCTCACTGACAGTATCATAGAGCATCTCGCATCAGCTATCGCCTTCAGCCTCAAAATCTCCTTACAAATTTCCAAAGGTTAAGAATCTAATCTCAGTCTCAATCACTAGATTGAACAATAAAAATTACCTTTTGAAATATATAGGTCTATCACCAGATCACTCTCCTCCAGTGATGCTCTTAGAAGTCAATTAAGACAGACCTTCAACAACTCAAAAATCTTAGGTGCATCCTGGGGACCAATTAACTCCATAGGCTTGTCTCCCAACAAACATTACAACTGGTTCATCTCAACATGATCGATCCCTACCCTGTACGCAAACATTAACTTGCAACGATCATTAAGCATATGGACTTGCGTAGCTCATTAGACATTCCTATATGGACATCTCTTCTTAACGGTCTAGCATTCCCTAAACCGTTTTCTTCCGGTCTAGAACCCCTAAACCTCCATCTTAAGCCAAATTGTAATACCCCGCCTGTAATTACCCCATGATATAGGCCCGATCGGCCATACTCATAAGAGTACGTACAAGTAAATTGTTATAAGTTGATATGAATATAAAAACATTTCGATAACCAACACTTCACAAGATCAATAAGCAACGGAGAATGCAACACAATAATCGACACAAAACTTTAGAGAATGCCCACATCTACAATAGTAAATCGGCATGTAAACCTACAAGGTTCTCCAAAAGACCTCTCAAAATAATGCAATGAAAGGGGGGGTACAAACATCCAAAAGCTCACGACACAGAGGCCCGCTCAACAAAACTAGACAGGACTAAACCCACTGCTCGCTAGCAGCCTTAGCAGTCTGCCACCTCCTTTTCGCGCCCTGCAACCATCATAACAGAAATGACTTACAAAGAGGGTCAACTACATGCTGACCACAACCAAATAGCAAAATTACTCCCCTGGTATACCTAACTGTCCCCGAGGAGAGAGAACACCTACATATATGTATGTATGTATATATACATATATGTATGTATACATATATGTCTATATATACATATATATGTATATATACATATATATGTATAGATACATATATATGTATACATACATATATGTATGTATACATATATATGTATACATACATATATGTATGTATACATATATATGTATACATACATATATGTATGTATACATATATATGTATACATACATATATCTATGTATACATATATATGTATACATACATATATGTATATATACATATATGTATAATAAGCAAGAGGAGTAAATGTGAAGCAATACATAAGAGAGCAGTCCATAAATAAAATGTCTATCATAGAGATTCAGTTCATAAGTACTGTACTGTTCAACCGTCTACGAGAGAGATTTCCGAGTCATCAGCTACAAGGGCATCATCCGACCCTTGAGACAAGGGTGAGAAACTCCAACCCCAATACATATGCTAAAAGAGGCGAATTGTTCCCACTTTTCGAGTCCTTAGTTACAAGAATTGTCTAATCCTCTTGAATCCACAACTACAAGAAACGAATACCTCTCTTGAGCCGACAACTACAAGAGTTATCTAATCCTCTTGAGTTCACAGCTACATGAGTTGTCTAACACTCTTGAGTCCAAACCACAAGAGTTATCTTACACTCTTAAGTCCACAACTACAAGAGAAGAATACCTCTCTTGAGTCCAAAGTTTCCAATACATAAAGGTTTAAGTACCTGGGAGCTATCACCGACGGTAACCCTTATCGTTGGGCAGTAGCTTCCTAGAACCGAGAAATCAACAACAAACAACCTTCACAAGGATACAAAAACATATCTACGTTTTCCCAACTGGTTCTAAAGCCTCCAAATCTTCCTTATTCCGCCTCCACTTAAAGCTAACACAACACATCACCGGATCGGGCCACACGCCACGAATCCTGCTTTACACAAGTGCAATCAAAGGGGAAGAATACTGGGAGAACACATAAAAGATAAATGCATGTCCACAAGACCGGGAGGAGGAAGTTGTTACCTTTGGAGAGAGAGTCAGATCCATGGAAACTTGCGAAGCTTGGGTGGAGAAGAACCGCAACGACCCAAGGACTTCTTTTTTGGCGACGACACGTCGATTCAAGCGGTGATGCTCCGACAACTCCTTCCTCAAGGGTGAGGAGCACCCTCTCTTCTTTACCTCTCTTGACCTAGATCCATGAAGTAGGAAAGAAAGGAGAATCACTGAATAGGATTCAACCTCCCTATTTAAACCCTCGGGCACATCATCGTGGTCATCCTATGGGGCTTTGATGGTGATCCAACGGCTGAAATCGCAAGATTAAAGTCCGTATGGTACTGCGCCGTGGTAGGCACTATCGCCAGGCGGTAGCGCCTCAGGCTTGTCGACTAGATCGAGTCTTGTCGACTAGATCAGGCTACCGTGCCGTGGTAGGCGTTATCACCAGACGGTAGCGTTGTCGACTTGATCGAGGATTGTCGACCGCTGCTTCCGCTGATTCTCTATCGCTGGCGGTAATCCTTAACACCTGGCGGTAGTCACCCAGATTTCCAACCCTCTCGAGTTCGGGGCGTTACAAGCACCATCCACTATAACAACATCATTATCTTTAGCACATTCACCAACTTTAGCAACATTATCATCGGTATCATCATCAACATCGGTTTCGACAATGTCGTCTCTAGCCTTCACAGATGTAGTGCCTTTGTGCCCATTTGCTGTTCTTATAGGGATTCTAACCCACGAGATCAGGACAATATCAGAGCTAGAGAGATTCACCTCGCCTTCAGACGAGAGCTTGTTCATCTTCATTCACAAAGATTAATGCTTTCAAGGAGAGGTAATTGATGGTGATCCCGATACATAAGGCCTACACGTTGATTGTAACCATCATTCTCCTCCCCACGTCCACTAGCCTACCACCCCTATCAGTTTTTTCATTTAAAAATTATTTTGTCTCATTTTGTGTTTGCTGCTTGATTCTTTTTGTGAAATGTGTCATCAAAATTTAAAATTTAAATGCTCTCTACCTTGTGAATTTACATGTGATATTTTTTCCATATAAGAAAAAAATTGTCATCTATTGAATGTCCACGATTGCTTGAATTTTGTGGCTTCAACACCCCATACTCTATTGCCTTCTCCAATGACGAACACGCACACCACACCCACAACATAAGAGCTCCGCACTTTGCTTCTTATTTGAGAGGAACTCACATACGGGAAATTGTGTGAGTGGTATCTAAATTGATTCAACCTTAGACGTAATTCCAGAGATGTGATTTTACCTAAACCAATGATGTTGCATGCATGCAAAATGATCCAACAAGGTGACACAAATAGTGCATAGCACAAGTGATATTCAAAAGAATTTTAAAAGCACGCAAGTTAGACTTTCCTTCATCGGAGAGCCGAAATCTAATACGCACAAGCGACAAAGGTCTTACAAGCCAATAATTGTTCCGGACAAATTATCTACAAGAACAAAGCATTCATAATCATATAAATACTCATATCCATAAAAAAAGAAGAATAGTTAAATCAAACCATTGACACTCACAAATACGGGAGTCATAGGCGAATGTGCAGATCCAGTGATCGGTGAAGCGACAATGGCGATCTAGGAGGGGGAGGTTTTACAGGATTGTTGTTCAAGGGCAAAACTAGATGTGTGGGACTTGATAGGTTGGGGATGTGGAGGGCTTGCCTGTTGTTGGGAGGAATTGAGGGGTTGTGATTGGGGATAAGGCAGATTAAGGCTTCGTGAGAATGGACCTTAAGGGGCGGCGACAGGTTGTAGGGTTATTTGAAAGGTGGGATGAGGGGTAGTAGCTAGGGAGGAGGGGTATTAAGGCTAGGCGGCTAGCATCAGTTGGAGGCAGTCGACTGCGTCCTGGGGGGGAGATTAGCGATTAGCGATTAGCGGCTTCTATTTTGCAGTCAATGGATTTGATCAGCTTCGATGGGGAGGGGAAAGGACCAGGTGGCAAGGGGGGAGTTTGTAGTAGTTGTTAATGTAAAAGTAGCAAACACGCAGCTAACAAGCAGCTAACAAACATGCAGAAATTTGAATAATTGAAAGTTTTATTATCCAAAAAGATATCATTTACAAATGTATGACCTTCCTTTTATAGAATGGAGGAGATAGGAGAGAATACAAACAAACAATGTGGGACTAAAAATTTACAGGGCTGAGCGGCTAGAAATTAAAGAGACCGCACAGGCCGCGCGGTTAGACAAATGCGCTAACCGCTCGACAACTCCAGCAGGAAGAGAACACGCCGCAATAGGAGACCGCTAGACCGCCCGGTCTCCAAGCTGATGAGAGAGACCGCCAGACCGCTCGGACTACAAACAGCAACAGTCTGAACACGAACCTGCTGGAAAGGAACCGCTAGACCGCGCGGTCAACAACCCGCCAGACTAGACCGCCAGGCCGCCCGGTCTAATACTTCAACACTCCCCCTCAAGCTGGAGCATAGATATCAATCATGCCCAGCTTGTCACAAATATGGAAGAAGGAAGTAGATACCGGTTTTGTGAAGATATCCGCCAATTTTTTGTCGAAGGTGACAAACGGAGTACAAATCTGTTTCTTCAAAACCTCTTCCCGAATGAAGTGGCAGTCGACTTCTATATGTTTTGTTCTCTGATGGAAGATCAGATTTTTGGATATGTATATAACGGTCTTGTTGTCACAGAACATAGGAAGAGGATAGTCGTAGACCTCTTCTAGGTCAAGCATGAGAGCACGCAACCATTTTAACTCACACGTGGTTGACGTCATACTCCGGTATTCGGCTTCTGCACTAGATCTGGAGACAACAGACTGTTTCTTGCTCTTCCAACTCACAAGATTTCCTCCAACAAAAGTACAAAAACCTGATGTGGATTTACGATCGCCTTTATCATCCGCATAGCTTGAATCTGAGTAGGATTCAACCCTCAGATGACCATTCCTCTGAAAGATTAGCCCTTTGCCCGGTGCTGCTTTGACATACTCTAAAATCTTCAAGGCAGACTGAAGATGACATTCCCTGGGAGCTTGCATAAACTAACCTTGCCTACAGCATAGGAGATGTCGGGTCTGGTCACCGTGAGATAGATGAGTTTGCCCACCAAACGTCTGTACCTCGTGACATCAGATAGAAGAGGCGAGTCATCTGTCCATGTTTTGTCTTCTCCAATAGCCATGGGAAACCGGGCCGGTTTGGCACCTGTCAATCCTGCATCTTGTAGAAGATCAAGAGCATACTTCCGTTGAGAGAGAACCAACGAGTCAAGCTTCCGAGAGATTTCTATCCCCAAAAGTATTTCGGGAGCCCATATCCTTCGTGACCAGGTGTTGACGGAGGTGTTTCTTCGTCAAGTCCACCCCAGCTTGGTCATCGCCAGTAAGAAGAATATCATCCACATACACTGCCAAAACCACCAGTCCCGAGGCGGTTTTGCGAATAAATAAGGAGTGATCGGCCGAACTCCTTGCAAAGCCGATGGTAGCCACAATGCCAATGAACTTGTCGAACCACGCCCGAGGGCTCTGCTTTAGGCCATAAATGCCTTCTTCAAACGACATACTCTTGTCTCCCCGGAGCAACATACCCAGGAGGTTGCTCCATGTAGACGTCCTCCTGAAGATCCCCATAGAGAAAGACATTCTTGACATCAAGCTGGGAAATAACTCAATCCATGTTGACAACCACAGAGAGAAGAACCCGGATGGTGCTGAGGCGAGCAACCGGAGAGAAAGTATCAAAGTAATCAACGTCATAAGTCTGAGTGAAGGCTTTGGCCACCAGCCGGGCCTTGTAGCGATCCACAGTGCCGTCGGGGCGAAATTTCACAACAAACACCTAGCGACAGCCAACCACATCAGTACCCACTGGTGGAGGAACAAGGGTCCAGGTACCCCTTTCAGTAAGAGTAGTCATCTCTTCATCCATGACAGATTTCCAATGAGGAATAACAAGAGCCTCCTGGTAGGTGCGGGAGTGGCAGTAGCGGAGATAGCCAAGGCAAAACACCTGCGAGAAGGAGAAAGCCGATCATAGGAAACAACTACTGCAAGCGGGTGTTGAGTACACGCCCGCATCCTTTGCGAAGAGCAATGGGAAGATCCAGGTCGACGCGTGCCTCAGTGACCGGAGCGTCCGTGGCGGAGAAGGCTGGCCCGGGACTAGAGAGAGACGACTGCGGAGAAGAGGGAGAAGGTGGAGGGGGTAGGACGGACAGAGGAGATGAGGTAAGAGGGGAGACGTCGATAAGCGTGGAAGGAACAAAGAGAGATGGTGGAGAAGCAGAGACATCAGGAGAAAGAGGGGATTCAATAGAGAAGTAGGAGGCATTCTCGAAGGTCACGTCTGCGGACACAAATTGTTTGCGCAGAACGGGGTCAAAACAACAATAGCCTTTTGAGTGGTAGAGTACCCCAAAAAGACACACTTGGTGGAACGGGGGGAAATGTTGTTGCGGGTAGCGGACGGAGCGTGTACAAAAGCCATACACCCAAAGACACGGAGAGAGAGAGAGGAAATGGTTCCTTGCTGGGGTATATAATGGAGAAGGGGGTCTGGCCGTGGAGAACCGTGGAGGGAAGACGATTGATGAGATAGCAGGCGAGGAGCACAGCGTAGCCCCAGTAGGAGCGGGGCACTTGCATCTGCGTCATGAGAGTGCGAACGACATCAAGGAGGTGACGGTTTTTACGCTCCGCCATTCCATTTTGCTGGGAGGTGTAAACACAGGTGGTCTGATGAACAAGAGCATGTTGCAGAAAGAAGGAGGAAAACTCATGACTAAGATATTGCTTAGCATTATCAAAGCGAAAGACTTTAATAGAAATGCCAAATTGAGTTTTAATCATATAATAAAAAGATTGTCAGACAGAAAAGAGTTCAGAGCGATCTTTTAATAGATACACCCAGGTACATCTAGAAAAATCATCAATAAAGGTTACAAAGTAGGAACTACCCCGACCAACGGTGAGGGTAGGAGCAGGACCCCAGACATCAGAATGAATGAGATCAAACGGGCGAGAGGAGCCACGACCTTGCTTCGGCGGGAAGGAGCAGCGATGATGTTCGTCAAGCTGACACGCATCACAGTTGAGCGGAGAACTGGTCGGAGGTAAGTGGGGCAGAAGCTGTCGAAGAATCCGAGGAGGATGATGTCCAAGGCGAAGATGCCATTGAAGCAGATCTGTAGAGGAGGAGTAGGCGGACAGAGCAGAAACGTTATCGAGGAAGTAGAGGCCGTCACTCTCAGTCCCAGTAGCAATCGTCCGCTGGGTACTCGGGTCCTGGAAAGAACAAGAAGTGGGAGTGAATAAGACGGAGCACTGAAGTTGCCTGCATAAAGTAGTAACAGATAATAAATTGCACGGGAACTTTGGGACATAGAGAGTGTCCTCCAAGCGAAGCGACTGGGTGACTTGAACCATGCCCGTCCCATTAACCGGGGAGGGTGAACCATCCTCCACTCGAACCGGGGGCAATCGGTCATGCGTTTCAAGGAGAGAGAAGCAATGACGGTTGCTGGTCATGTGATTTGTAGCACCAGAGTCAATCAGTCATTTACCTTGTGTAACGACGTGGGCACCACCTGAAGTCGTGGCCACATAGGCAGACGACCGAGAGGAGGCGGGGGTTGAGGAAGATGCATCACCGGAAGGGTGAAGATGAGGATGTTTCTGCCAGCAACGGTCAACAGAATGGCCGGTACGACCACAGTGAGAGCAGAGGAACCTGGACGAACCGCGCTCGCCTGAGTGGCTGCGGCCACTAGCCCCCCCCCCCCCCCCCCCTGAGCTTGGTGAGCATAGGAGTCCTGGGAAGGAGGGGAGGACAACAGAGGACGCTGGAGCAGCGAAGTAACGACGACAATGCGAGCCGCGGTGACATCCAAAGTGGGAGACTCCGCCTCACCCAAGATCTGCTGGCGGATCATATCAAAGGATTCGGGAAGGCGGAGAAGGTAACAAACAACCAGGAGTTCCAGGAAGTGTTTGTGTTGTTCGGCCAAGTCCGCGGAGAAGGGGCGATTCTGGAGGATCTCCGCGCCAAGAGCCTGAACCTGCTGATAAGCCGCAGCAGGAGACATGGAAGGGCAGACGAAGAGGTCCGCATAGAGAGTATAAATGCGGGACGTCTGATCCCCCTTCGAATAGAGAGCAGCTAGGTGAAGCCAAGCAGCCTTGACCGTCTCGTCATGGCGAATGACGGGAAGGCACTCATCAGAAAGGTTGTTGGCCAGCCAAGTGCGGACAAGCGCATCACTCGCATCTCAGTTATCAAATTGAGCAGAGTTAAGAGGAGTGTCATCGGTGAGGTGATGACGCTTGCGCTGAGAGCGTAGAAGAAAGGTGAAAGAAACGCTCCAACCCGGATAGTTGGAGCCAACAAGTTTAGAAAGGGTGCCAATGTTTCCAGAAGAAGTAGAGGGAGGAGGAGCCGCAGGGGTGGGGGCGTTGAGATAACGGGGGTGGAGAGACCAGAATTGTCCATAGAGAAGGCAGGAAACTGCGCGAATAGAAGAGAAGCCGCGGGGAGAGAAAAAGAGAGAAAGCCGCACGACCTAAGGAGGAGGCCGCGACACGAGAAGGAGACCGCAGCGAACAAGGATGAAACCGCAGCGGGTTAAAGAGAAGAAGCTGCAACGGCACGGTGGCAGAACACCAGCGGCCAGGAAGCAGATCAAGGCACAGGGAAAGAGGTCGCACAAACTGAAAGAGACCGAGCGAACATAGAGAAGAGGAAGCAAGAGACCCGTGAGAACAGGTCGAGAAAAGACCGAAGGAAGTCGCACGAATAGGGCAGCGACAAGGCAAAGAAGCCGCTTGGACAAGCCGCGCGGACAGAAGAGTCAAATACGAAATCAGGTCGAATCGATCGTTGGCTCTGATACCATATAAAAAGTAGCAAACACGCAGCTAACAAGCAGACAGAAATTTAAATAATTGAAAGTTTTATTATCCAAAAATATATCATTTACAAAGGTATGACCTCTCTTTTATAGAATGAACGAGATATGAGAGAGTACAAACAAACAATGTGGGACTAAAAATTTACAGGGCTGAGCGGCTAGAAATTAAAGAGACCGCGCAGGCCGCGCGGTTAGACAAATGCGCTAACCGCTCGGCAACTCCAGCAGGAAGAGAACACGCCACAATAGGAGACCGCTAGACCGCCCAGTCTCCAAGCTGATGAGAGAGACCGCCAGACCGCTCGGACTACAAACAGCAACAGTCTGAACACGAACCTGCTGGAAAGGAACCGCTAGACCGCGCGGTCAACAACCCGCCAGACTAGAACGCCAGGCCGCCCGGTCTAATACTTCAACAGTTAATAGGACAGACATGGTGTTAGCTAATGTTAGGGGTTGGTGAGGGTGTTGTCAAGGCTAACAAGCAAGGAAACAAGATACATACCTCTAAGGACTCGGCACTTTAGGATTTTGCGGAATCAACACTACAAGTGATTGCCAAAATCCAGGGAAGAAAGTCATCAAAATCTACAATAATCTGAAAGTAAACCCCTTTCCTCTTATTTATACTAAACCTATTTAGGGTACCCATCATGGATGATTATGATTGACCGCACACAATAAGCATCTGATCTCCTCAAATAAAACATCAAAAATAAAGAACATTACACAGAAATGTCGCTCCGGACACAACCGTTGACTCAGATATTTCAGATGACGATCTGTGAATGACTCCTATGGGAATAAACACGTGCAGACCTCATTTTCGAGGTCCCGTGCTTGAGCTATGATCCCCATCACGAACCAATTTGCAAACGAAGGACAACAAAATCAAGCATCATCTCTTCCCTTCTTAAAGTAGGGAAGGTTCCTGTAGGTGAAGGCTCCTTCAGGACATTTTTTGAGGTAAACGGGTTTATTGAATGTAGGATTCACAACTAGAACGTGTCTTTATGTATTTTGTCTTGTAGTGTCTGTCCTATGTGGGGTCTCCATTTATATAAGGACGCCCTTAGGCGGTGAAAATTATCTTTGAGTGTTAGTTTTTTGATCTCTCTTTGAAGAGGGGAGTACCTTGGAGGGCCCAGCCTTCAGGTGCTTAGCGAGAGCTTGTCTCTCGATTGTATCTATCTTTACTTTTCTGCATTACAAGTTCGTGTTTCTTGTTCAAAATCTTGATACGGCTAGTCCGTATCAATTGTTCTGATCTGCCACTAATTTAGGGTTACTGCCAAAACCCTAACTGGATAGCACATTTGTTCCGCAACCGTCTCTGTTTCCATGTCTCAGTTGGTTTCAGTTTGTGTTTGGCGAACGGAACTCGTCTCGGCGTCTGTGGCCCTGATACATCCGGGAATACGAGTTTCACGCTCGCTACAGCACACCTACCTGCCCCTGATCGCTCTTCCTTTTCCCTAATATCGCATCAGCCTGATCCAACACCCGTGAGTCTAACTTCTGTTTGAAAGACGTCTTCCAATTTGCTCGTTTTCTATGGCTAATCTCAGCAGTTGTGACCCCGATCTAACCAAGAATACCAGTTGACTCCCTGACCTGCTCGTTCCCTGTTGCCATTCGTCCGTCATCTGCCCTTCCCTCACAGCTAGACACAAACACCGCCGCTCTATCTGTGCCCAACAACGCTTTCTATCGCTGTTGTGTCCATCCTCCCCTCTAGTGACTCCGACAGCCTCCAACGTCTCCTTCAGCATCCAGTTCATCGTCCGGACTTCCCTTTACTTCCTAGCGGCCATCCTGAGGCTCCTGCAACATTCCGTCATCCTCCAGAGCCTCCTTCCGCATTCCACCAACCCTCACACTCCTTGTCGGCCATGGCCCTCCTTCCAGACTCGGTGCTTGCTCGATGCAATCAAATTGAAGGTGTCATGGATAACCTCATTGCCATGATGCTTGCGCTTCGTCGTGGATTCTTCCACACCCCCCTTATAGACCATGCCCGCCTCTCTGCTTCTCGACGAGCCTCCTTTCTCCATCCCACAACCACCCCTCAGTGGGTATTCAACCATTATAAACACTCCCGCTTCTTCCTTTCCCAACAACCCCTTCGTTCTCACACTTCCGACCACTGCATGCACCCCCCTAATACCCTCCATCTTTTGGTTTGCATCGGTTGCCCTCCAATTCGCTCTCCTTCTGACAAATCCGTGATAGAGGCTCCACCCGCCGGTTCGCTAGCTTTTCACACGGCGCCACAAGCTTTTTCTGCTCATGATCAGGATCTAGGTGGTTTTCTCCATCAGTCTTCCTCGCATTCAACCTTTGACTGAGTCCTTGGCCTAACTGGCGTGTAGCTCACTCGACCTTAAGGATACGATCTTTTATGGGCATGACACTGCTTCACCTCTCTGGTAGTCCCATGTCAAGTTCTACGCCCATTTCGGTCACCTGTACCACAAATCTACAACAAGCAGTGCTCCACGACACCTCTATGCTTCTGATGTTTCACCTGATCCACCCATCAGAGGAGCCGCCCGAGTCTCGCCGACGCACCCATGGGACCCTTCCCGGCTCGACCTTGGGGACAAGATCACTTTTCAGGACGGGTGTATTGATATGTAAGTGTCTTTAAGTATTTTGTCATGTGGTGTCTTTGTCCTATAGTGGGGCCTCCATCTATATAAGGAACCGTAAGATAGTGAGAGTTATTTTTAAGTGTTAGTCTTTTTGTCTCTCTTTGGAGAGGGGAGTACCTTGGAGGACCCAGTCTCTGGGTGCTTAGCAAGAGCTTATCTCTCGATTGTATCTGTGTTTACTTTTATGCATTGCAAGTCGGGTTGTTCACAAATAGTATATTCCGTAAATAATTCGAGATTTGATTTGTGAAGATTCGATTTACGAGCTATTCGTTTCAATTCGATTCGATTGAAGAGCTATTCGATTTGATTCAGTTCGTGAACACCCCTAATTGCAAGTATGTGTTCCTTGTTCAAGATCTTGATATAGCTAGCCTGTATCAGAAATTGAGGATCACAAGATGAATCCTCAACCCATATTTTCTTTGATGGTGAAAAGCCACTCTTTAATTAGTAAAAAATTCATTCAGCACACAAAAAATTTAGTTTTCTTGCTCTTTAACAGTACAGTGATTGCAGCACTAGAAGAAGGTCCTGAAGCAGAAGTTAAGTCGCTTGTAGTGTTCTCTACAGATTCAATGTTTGAGTCATCAAAATTTCCTCCCTTCTAATCTGTGTAGAATTTATTTCTCCAAGAATTAGTATTTGCATGCAACAATCTTTTTTGCATTTTAAATGCTTAAGGTTTCTATGTACCACTTGAAGAATTTTATTCCCACATGCACTTATCAGGCATATGATTCTGCTAACATACTTATATTATCTGTTTTTTTACATAAAGGATAGAGTTTTATACAAATACGTGGTTTAACTTTGATAGTTATGGTCATGCAGCTCATAGGTACTCCCGAGGAATCTGATCTGGGGTATTTAAACGAAAATGCAAGAAGATATATTAGCCAACTTCCTCACCATAAGCCTCAGTCCTTTCCTGAAAAATTCCCTCATGTGCATCCTCAAGCTATTGATCTTATTCAAAAGATGTTAACATTTGATCCTAGAAAGAGAATTTCTGGTGAGTCTGTTTTACCTTTTTCTTAGACTTGATGCCTCGCCTTTAACACACACACACACGTATGTGTGTACTTTATTAAAAGAAAATATTTGGGTTGGTCGTGCTGTTGAACTAGGATCTTCAAATGAATCCAAACCCTTCAATTTCATTCCACTAATCTAACATAATGTCTGGTTTTTTTATATATGCATAGGGCTGACATAAAATAAAAAATATATTTTATTTTTAGATATTAACAGGTCACACCTACGTAGTGTGAGGCGACCATAGTACTCAGTTTTGCCCGAGTGACAGCCAGATACTGTCGCCGTCACACACTGTGCATCGGGATCTTATGCATGGGTGCTAGTGTGTATATACATTTTAGTAGTATTTTTGTAGAGAGTTTTCCTTGCAATTTAAATTTATTCTTTTATAATGCAGCATCTAATTGGAAAATCTGGACTATTCAACTAATACTATACCATGACAAGTAGTATAATGCTAGATTTCATGAATTTTAAGATGTTTTGGTCATGCAGCAAGCATGCAAAAGTAACCGATGGTGTAAGTAGTTATTTTAATACCTTGGCAAATGCTCATTGGAGGAAGACAACTCAACTTTAGTATGATTTGAATATGTTCAGGATATATATGGATGCATATTATGATTTGCACAATTTATAGTGTGAAGGATGATTTTTTTAAAAAACTCAAAATGCAAATATCTTGAAAGGGCTTACATAAAGTTCTGATTTATCTTTTTCGAAAATATATAAAATCGTAATAAAGATGGAGAACGCCATTGCTATAAATCAAATGATCTAGGAAACACTCTTTACTTTATTTATTAAAATAATCAATTTTGTGTAAAATATTCTCAATCTATAAATGCTTATAAAAATAATTTTCTTATTATTTAACTGGTTTATTTATAATACATACACTTTACTAAACTAATAAATATATTTATAATATTATAAATTTATCAAATTAATTTAATATTAGTATTAACATATGATAAAAATTTAAACGATTATTATAAATAAATAAATAAATGGTTGAACAAAATTTATAGATATTGAATTTTAGTATGAATTATAGAAACTGTGATGGGATCGCGACACACATCGGCCTACACAGCGGTCAGAGCCGTTAATTTTATGTGGATTGACGAACTGAGATTTTTTGTTATTTTTTATATATATATTTTTAAAGTTTATTTTGTGTATTTTGAGGGTTATCATGATCTGAGAATCATGACCGTCCATGATGGCCCTTAGTGTATACATAGTGATAGATGGTTCATTTTGAAGCATTGAAAGTTGGATTAAAGAAGAAATTACTCCTTTTGATCAACCGGCGCCGAAGCCGGAAATCCATGTGCGCAGTTTGGAATTTTTTCTCCCCTCTCTATTTGGTCGCCTCCCCATCTCCTCTCACGCCTCCAACTGGTCCACACCCACATTCACCTTCCTCAAACCACCATCGGCCATCACCTCCAACCAACAACAACCCCTCTCCACTCCCCCCACCTTCAGCCGGCAGCCCCAAAATCACCCCTCCAACCACAGGCCGGCCACCCAACATTCCCCTCCCCATATACCTCCAAAACAGGCCCCTTTCCCCCGCCAAATCCCCTCCATTTTCAGTCTCCTGCGACCACAAAAAACATTCCCCAACCACTTCCGTCGAACTTCCACCATCACCCTTCAAGTTTCCTTCATTTTTTAGTTTTCTGGCGATCACCGGAAAAAACCTCCGGTCACCACCACCACCGGCAACCCCTCCAGAGACCACCTCCGGCCAACCACCACCCCACTACCCCATAACTACCTCCTCCACTATCCCACTTCCTCCATAAATTTCCACTATCCTAAAATTACTCCTAATCACCCATTCTCCCTACTACCTCCATTAACCCATTACTCCATTACCCCATTACTCCATTACCCCTCACGTGGAACCACCTTGCAACCCACAATCGGGCCCCTCTCCTTCTCCTTACAGCAGCCGACCACCCCTCACATCCCACCCCATCTCTCCCACAAACCGAGTCCTACTTCTCCAACACAGGCACACAGCAACCGGCCATAACCAGACCCACTCCACACTTAACCAAGCCTCATATCCCTCTCAACCAGCCTCAACTTCCACAAGCAACACCTCCACGTGAAACCACCTCTCCCCTCTAAACTTAGCCCCTCCTGCAGCCTGGAAACTTCCTGCCAGCATTCCTTTCTCACATCCAGTCCCTCCTAATATGCTGCTACTTGGAAGCCTCCCCCGAACATCCATTACTCACATCAAGCCCCTCTTCTCCCTCACCTCAAGCCTCCTGCTGCGTGGGGCTTTGCAGCCAGCCAAATCATCACCATTCCAGCCCCTGGAACATCCAGCCAGCACCCCAAACTTCCTAATTGCTGCTGTCCAGGAACCAGTCCAGCCCCTGGAACATCCCCAAATTCCCAATTATTTCTGTCCCAGGAGCCCCCCCCCCCCCCCCCCCCCCCCCCACCCACGCACACACACACACAAATGCGTGCCCAGTTACTGAAGATTCATTCCAGCATCCTAAAGTAAATTTTCCCACACTCCCACACCTCCAGGACACTCATCTAGCTGCTGGGAATTCATCCCAGCCGCGAAACACTCCAGCTCCAGCACCCTAATCTCCTACGGGGGCCCTCATTTTGGCCTTAGCCTTCTATCCAGGCCCCTGATGATTGTCGGACATCCAACCAGCCCTCTACTACATAGTTGTGCAAGTCTTGAAGTGGTTGTCATTTATTTTGTGTTGATTTGTCTGTTCATTTTCTCTATTTGAGGCTTGTCCATTCGTAATCCTTGTTGTCAAATTTTTTTTTTTGAAAACATTGTACGTTCTCATTTATTCAAGATAATTTGATTTTGAGTTCTCTCGCATTTATAAAACTCTCACGTTGTTGCAAACTTTATCAACTGTGACAATCCTAAATTTTGATAGGGCACAATGGAGACAAAGGATCCATATATTCAACCCCATTATAGTGGGATAAAGGCTTGAGTGTTGTTGTTGAGTGTGTGTTACCCCCTCGGATATAATTTGATATTGTTACCCCTTGCGATTTTGATGAAGGAATCAATGGAAACCTTGGAATCCATGAGGTAACTTGTTGTCGAATACATGATCGTGGTTACAATTTGTAAGCCCCATGAAAATTCTTCATTTATGATGAGACCAAGGTACACATTGACGATATGGATTAGATTTCAAGGGGTTGGCTGGAACTTGAAAGTTAGGTATGCTAGTGCTAGAACCTGTTAGGATGGGTTATCTTTCCTTTAAATTGCACATAAAAAGGCATGACATTTTAGGCCAAAAATGAGAAATAAGTTGCCATGTATGATAAAGTGCTCCTTTATGGTAGTCTCTTATACTCATTAGGGCCAACATGTTGGTAGTAGCACAATTATATTTGTCTAGTTGATCATTATGGGCTATGCGCAGGTCCATTAATGAGGTTTTCGGACTCAAGTGGGAAGATTTCCTCATATACAGTCAAGTAAAGCCCGAAAACATTAAGTTAACAAGGGATAAAATGCGTTGGTCCCAAAAAAGGGTTCTCTCTGCTCCGGCCAACCTCAAAGTGATATCATTCATGAAAAAAGAGGGCTATTGTGAATGTTTTGCGATCGTTGCAGAGGTTTTCCTAAATGAGCCCTTGATGTCACTTTGGGGTTAGCTTGTTTTAATTTTAAGAAGCTATAAGTAGAAAGTTTTGAGGAGAGATGTTATACCATAAATATGTGGTTGCTTGAAAAAAGGGCAAATTATGTTGATGGATGATGCATTGGGTACTTGGATTGCAATAAATTAAGGTGGCATAATTGGCTTGTTGATTCCTGCATGTGGTGTTCTAGCAGCTATTGCAGAAAATATCCTTGCAATGTTCAAAATTCTTTAATCTCTTTATGCTAAATCTTTATTTCCTCGTGATCAATTTCTATAATTTGATCCATATAATTGACTCGACTATGTTTGAAATCACCACAAAATTTGGCCTTGAAATCTTGCAAATTCTAAATTGTAATCCTTTGATCTGGTTACATCCTCCATGGGATGACCTTAAGTTATGTAACTTTTAGGTAATGTCTAGTGTTTTATCAGGAAGTCCAAGCTCAAGTCATGCTGCACTCCTAAGGTGAATGACCTTAAGTTACACCAAAAGATCTGTAGATGAGACTTTGTTTCTCACACATACAGCATGATTGAAACAACTATTTCAAGTTATGGTGTTGCTAGAGATGGCCTTATGAGGCGTTGAGGAAAATGGCTTGTTCCCGGTTCCATAAATTAAGATTTAGAATGTATGTTGACCAGTGGATTCCTGTTGGGGAAAATTTAGCCTTTGCAACATTATTGGGCCACCCCATTCTCACTTTGGAGCATAAGTTGAAGGTAGTTACTATTAGGTAGTGTAATCAAAAGTGGATCAAATTTGGGACTAATGAACTAGTTGTTAAACTCATTTCAATCTGTAAGTTTTAAGCCTATAGGAAAGGACTGAATGTTTGGTATTTTTACACCATTTTTAATCTATTTGATGTAGGATTAAACTCGATATTTTCACATGCCTTACAATCTCCCCCTTGTGTTTGTGACAGCTCTCCATTTGCCAGGTTATCCCAATTGAAATAGAAGTGCCAAGTAACTTTCATTTTGGATTTCCAATCCATTTCTCACGGGAGCTCCATTTTTCATTGGAACCACCGACATTGCTCTCTCAAACAGAGCCTAAGGGTCTGTTTGGCATGGTTATGGAGGTCGTGAGCACATTGGTCATATGAATTGTGGTTCATGAATGCCCGACCTCACCCCTTGAATCATGCCCGTGTTTAGGCTCAAAGTGAGATTTTTCTTCGGCGGCGATTGCAACTACTGTCATGTGAAACATATGTAAAATTGCGGTGGCATTTTTTTCCACCTGGAGCAAAAACATTGCGCCAAATGAACCCAATGTATCCCAAGAGCCAGCCCACTCATGTGAAACCGTTTGAGAGTTCATTTGTTTTGAAACTTAATCATAATCAAAGACCCATGGGATCCGCAAATCACATAAACCGCTTTATCCAAGCCATGCTATAGGCTTTGATTCTAATTTTTCTAGGGACTGAGAATCAAAGGGTGCCCAATGTATGACAACATAATTTTCCCTCCAATCCAATTTAAGAATGGAGCAAGGAAACATATGGTAAGCTATATGGCTCTTATTACCATATTTATCCCAGCTTTCCCCTTTCTAGTTCAGTTTGCATAATAACACAGACTCAGTGTTACTGCTGCAGTTTGAATCAAATGTGCAGTCCATGTGCATTAAGAGACACAACCAACTCAACTTCTAATAAATACTAATACATACACAAAGAGTACCTACTACAGTTTAGATTAAGGTTCAGCCCATTCGTATTATCGGCAAACACATCAAGGTCGAGTACTAAACCATTCTAACATACACGTTGCCTGATGATGGAGTAAGAGAAGGTAGCAGGGACATTGCTAATAATGGAATCTATCTGGTGTTGAGATGTCTTGAATCATCATATGTTTGAAGACCGCTCAGTTGTCTCTTGTTCAATTTATGCCCATTTTGCATATGTTCTCAAGAGCTTATCTGCCCTTACAACTTGCAGTGGGTGTCACCCGGTCCTAAACAGTCTTTGTTGAGTATTTTTCAATTACGGTTACATACATTCTTTCACTAGCTTGATGTAAGGACGACTTGAAAATTTTGAGAGATTTGTTGAACTTTTCTAAACTTACTGATTATTTGTAACATATGGTAGTTGAGCTTTTGTATATATAGTTTCTGAGAATTATTAGTTATGTAAAATTCTGAGAGATTTTGATCATTGAAAATTTTGAAAATCAGCTTGATGTAAACGTATCTGAACTTGCTGCTTTTTCGATTTTGTATATCCAACATGCACAGACTGATTTGTTAAGCTTTTCTATTTCCAGAAATAGAAAATTGTGAGAGATGTGACAGTCTAGTTTCTCCAAATAGTTGTCCATGATCGAAATCCTTACAGATTACGGCTCCGTTTGGCACGGTGGTGGTGGTCATGAACATGAGGGTTAAATTGTCATTCGTTAACGCCACCGAAGGAACTTCATTCACTTTTATGTTCAAACGGATGATGTTTGTTAGGTGATCCTTAACGAATGACGGTTTAACCCATGCGTTTACGACTGCCACCACCGTGCCAAACGGAGCCTACATGACTTTTTGTCGAGTCTTGGTGATTTTATTTATCAGTCCGCTTAGCTGAGTGTGATTTTCAGATTGCGGCGGTGACCTTTGTGCCATTCTCACGAAACCGTTGTTCCTAATTGAACACTGTAACTACTATGTTTTTGTGTATGAGATCTTTTTCATTTGCTGCATTTGCTCTAACAAAAGCTTGGACTACTGCTAACAACAAGATCATTGCAATGGATGAGAAGCTGATCACAATTCAAACATCTAGAGCAGGTTGGCTCCGCGGAAGCCTCATGGAGCAAATCCTTGCGGAGGCCACCACATCCGCAGGGGCCTCCATTCGGTGGATTTCTGCTGAAATCCTAAGCAAGGTGGATCCCCGTCTCAGGACTGCGACCTCCCCAAACACGCCCTAAGTGTGGTTATATGCCGAAGCATTCCACTGCTTTATTAGTCCTTGTTATAATCAATTGTTCAGTTTGTCTGCGTCCATATGCAATTGATGGATATTGTTGCCACTTTTCTTTTCTAACTGCTTTTTTTGCACAGTTGAAGCTGCGCTCGAGCATCCTTACCTTGCCTCATTGCATGATACCAGCGACGAGCCGGTCTGCGCGATGCCTTTCAACTTCGACTTCGAGCAATACACTCTCTCGGAGGAGCAGATGAAGGAGCTAATATACCGCGAGGCCCTCGCCTTCAATCCTGAGTACCAAATGATGTAGACATGTGCAAAAGCTGTCCAGGTTCTTCAAACTGCTCAAAACTATCGGATGCGCTTGTTCATTGGGGGAGGTGCGAGGGAAAAAATGTCATTTTGGTTATTTCGAAATAAATTTTGGTAAATTTTTCGCCGTATTTCTCGCTGAAGTCGGGTATTTTTGCCTTCTTCCCTCCTCCATTCAGCATGTGTTCCGTTAAATGACTTGTCTTTGGTTTTTGCTGTTCTTATTCCCCGGTTGGCCTTCTTCCATGTATATATATACGCTTAATGGAGAGTTCATTCTGCTTTATTTATTGACTGGAAGATCTGAATGGAAGGAATTTGTTTCTGGAATATGCTAAGTTTATTGTTATCATATTTTATTTGTTCTTGAACATGCACAGTAGTTGAAATAGGCATTTTAGTTTATTTATCTTCTGTTTAATTTTTGTTTGTTATATCAAAAGATAGTTCATTCTCCGAGAGTAGCGTGCATGGGCGTAGCACGGGCAGGAGTAGCAGTTGCGCGCCTGCGTAGAATGTAGTGTCCATTTGTGGAATTTGTGAAGCTTTGATGCATTGAGACTCTTTTCTCACCACCCCCCCCCCCCCCCCCCCCCTTCCACCAAATTGCGAGAAACCTGAAGCTCGAGCACAACTGGAGGAGGAATTGATGGAAGCTGCATGGGGTTGTGCTGCTGGCAAGGCTCAGGATATCGCTGACGTCGAGGTTTTGGTAATCCCATGCTTTGCCCTTTTCTTCTCATCCTCAACAATGTGTACCTTGTTTCTTCTTTTTTTGTACGAGGCCCATATTTTGACTTCCTAGTAGGTTTCTCAAGAGGAGTAGCTCTTGGCTGATTGTCAAAAGCTATTGGAGCAGACCTAGGGCCGTCTTATAGAGGCGAAGTTGCGGCCCCTTTCGTGTGAGCCTGACACAAAGAAGATGAGTGCTCTCCATAAATAGATGGCGATCTTAACTGGTGAAGTAATCTTGGTTTGTCTCTGCAGACTAGACTTGCTTACTACCCATGGGATGAGCTTTTCCATTGTGATGCTTCCTTCTTCTTTGTCGCATGGGTACGACTCTCCTCTTCGGGCGAAGCCGAATCTCATGATTAGGTGGGTTCTGATGGTGAGGAGGGGCGCAAGTCGCCAGAGGTTTCAGTTTAGCATTTGTGGTGGTTCTCTTTTTTTGCTTTTTGTTTTTATTTATCTAGATACCAAGGGCGGCAGATGTCATCGACATGAATTTTTGTGAAAAACTTAAAAGGAAATACGAGGATGCGTTTTTTTTTTCTTTTTACGGCGAAGTACTTCACTGATAATGCGTGTGAGTTGCTAGGCTCTTAAGCATGTCGCGGATTTAGAGCTACATGCACGGTACGTTGGCTTCGTGTAGGCTCTTAGGCGCGTCAGTGTTGGATTCACGTAAGGGATTCCTACATGAGATCTTTATCATCTCTTTATATGCAAAGCTGCCGTTTTTTGGTGAGCGAGGTCATTGATACGAAGTATAGTTGAGCCCTTGAACCTCATTGCTTGATTTTCTTGTTCTCGTCTCTTTAGGTTGATGACAACTCTTTGGAGGTAAGACTCACCATTGGGTCAGCACCCACCTCGACGAATGAGTTGTACAGGCAGATTAAGACAAAAATCAAGATAACCATTAAATATCCAATTAAGAAAGAGTTTATTCTAATTTGGTAAGAGCCCATAGAGAATAATACTAACACCAAATCTATATATACTAAAGGAAAGAAAGAAGAGGTGGGTATTATTATTCTGGTTGACCATTGTGCTGCTGCAATCGGTGGTTCTAAGTGAGGTCCACTGGGTCGTTAACACTGACTTCCCCTCGTTGGTAGGCACGCACTCGCACTCGCACACGCATACGTACGGGCTTGACTCTGAGTACCCAGTGCCAGTTGTTGCGAGTTGAGTTTAGAATTGGCGAGCTGTGGGCTCGATGTGTTGGACGCAAGTTCCCGACGAGTTGGATCCAAGGCATGCAGAGTTGACTCTCACCTGTGTTCGCCTTTTTCCCATCTTGCCACATTGACCTTTGACTTATATTGATTGCTCTAGGCAAATGTTGAAATCGGAAACCGGCTTCTGTGGAGTTCGAACCCTTGGGGAAAGGGTGATCGCACAGTTACTTCTCCTAGCAAGTTTAGCTGACCGAAGACTGAGAGCTCAAAACTGACTCAAGGCTCCAGCACCGATGTCCCACCACACACCCGGAAGATCTTAGAGCGCTTCCCCTCCTTAGGATGTGCTGAGCTAAGGACACCTCAGAAAGCGCAAGAAGATATGAGAACTAGAGAATTGAAAAGTTTACCTTCTGAGATATCCTCTTGGGTCTATTTATAGATTTCTAGACCCGGCCTGCAAATAGTGCAACTCCGCTGTTCTAAACGGTTATATGCAACCAAAAAGAGGTCTGCTAATAGCGAAACTCCGATGTTCTGAGGAGCTAAATGTAAATCTAATCACATTTGGCAGACCAAATTATATTAACCACATGATATCTGCACCCCACTCATAGGGGGACCGGGACTAGCTCGCCACTTAACTGGGCGGACACGGCCTGGCTCGCACAACTTGCCTCTCTCTTTAGGCGAGCGCGAGCCAGGCTCCTGCGGCTCGGACCGTCGATCTTGGTCGAATGGGCGCTTAGGCGAGCACGGGATGACAAGCTGGCTTGCGCGGTTTGCCCTCCTGCGTGGAGGAAGCGGGTTAGGTGCCTTTTGGCCTCGACCGCCTATTGAGCTGATGCTGGCCGGCTATCCTGGTTCGCCCGTTCGCCTGGCGGATGCGGGCCGACTCTCATTGAGGACCCCTCTTCTGCCTTGTAGGACCCACTCGGCGAACACTGGGTTGTACAACAAACACAAGTTATACAATAAGAACATAATTTTTAAATTAAAATGAAAAATACATAAATTAAAATCAATTATAAAATATTATAAAAAATTATAATAAAAAGAGTAATATTGTAATATGTATGATTATTTCATTTATTTAGCAGTCGTCCGCGCGGCTACACTTCTACACGTCTGCACTTTTTACGAACATGCTCTGCCCACGAATGAACTATTTGGTAGTCAGTGGACACCCAACATAGCGAAAAAATTTTACCTGCGTTTAACGCAGGGAAGCTGTCTGCGTTTTTAAATAGTCGGGCCCACCTCATTTTTTTCTTTCCCTCCCTCGTTTTTTCCTTTCCCTCCCTTCTGACGGCCTTTCGGACTTCTCCCGCCGAAAACAAGCAGAAGGAAGCTTATCCGACGGTCGCTCCCTTCCCTCCCTTCCGACGATCGCCCCCTCCGTGTTTAAGGTTCTAGAACTGCAAGGAGCTTGCGGTGCGTTGATCTGTTCTTCATCTCCGTGCGGAACGACGCTTCTTCCTTCCCTCCCGCCTTGTCGACATGCAGGTAGGTGTGCTTTTCTTTTTTTCCTCCCCGCGCCCGGTTGTTCGTCCTTTACCTTATGTTCATCCCAAGAAGGTGTGTATGCAAACATTTTTCATCCCGATTTTGTATTTTTTTTGTAAATGCAGGTACCTGAGAGAACTTCAAAATGACAACTTTAAACCCTCATGCTAATGACGAAACAGTATGTTGTGTGTGGATTCTGTTTTTCTTTCTTGTTTTTTTTGACAGAGATTGAGTTTTTAAGTTGTACATCATCTGTAATATTAAAACTGAATTTCTATCTGCACTAACTAACTACTTTTTCAGCTGGATTTTATGGGTTATTTTATTTAACTTTGTATGTGGCCTATTTTTCAGACTGTATTTTACGCAACCTTTATCTAGTACTATTAATAAACTAATTTTCAGAGTAGATTTCAGACACATTTTTTTACTAGTCATAGGTAAGGATAGAGCCATTTGTCTTTCTCATCGTCCACTCAGATGAAGAGGCGTACAAAATATATTGTGATTATGCCCATAAAAAAGGATTCAGCATGCGTAATCAACATTTAACATGTTGGACGCATACAAGGATAGTTAAACGACGAGAGTTTTCCTACGCAAAAGTCGGGGTCAAGGATACCAAGAAATCACCCATAAAGTATCGCAAGTCGGATACCCGCACAGGATGGCTGGCTTACATTACATTCCAAGCTGATAAGGAGGGAAAAATTGGACAGTCACGAAGTTTGTTGAGGAGCATAATCATCCTTCGACAACCGAGAAAGAGATGCATTTGTTGAGGTCTCGCCGCAATATTTTTGAAATGCGAGCCAGTCTTATGAAAAATATGACTTCAACAGACATTAGAGCAGTGAGTTCGTATAACTTTCTATTTAAAGAAGTTGGTGGGCCTGAAAACATCGAATTCTCCAAAATGGATGCCTTCAATTACGTTCAGAAGGAACGAAAAGCTTTGATAGAAAGAGGTGACGCTTCTAGCTTTGTAACTATACTACAAAAAAAACAGTGGCAGATAACACGTTCTCCTACTAAGTCTGGACATATGAATTTAATAAACTGATAGGTTTCTTTTGGATGGATGGTCACAGCAAGATAGACTATGACTGTTTCGAATACGTGCTTATTTTTGACACCACATATAGACTAAACAAGTACAATTTAGCATGCGCACCATTTATTGCGGTGAACCATCACTGGCAGAATGTGTTTGTTGGCGGTGCTTTTATCACTGATGAGACTATCGAATCATTTTGTTGGTTGTTCGAGGCATTTTTGAATAGTGTGGGTGTCAAACAACCAATTACAATCTTCACGGACCAAGATCAAACAATGGATGTCGCTATTGAACGAGTGTTTACGTCTAGTCACCATCGGCTATGTCAGTGGCACATATGCAAGAAGGCACCATCAAAAGTCCCTAGCTTCAATCATGACAGAAGTGTGCGGGAATATTTCTATAATTGCATGAGCAGGTGTAATAGTGAAGAGGAGTTCAATAAGTATTGACATGAAATGCTAACGAGAGGAAGCTTACAAGAGAACAAATGGCTGAGGGATATTCATAGTATTAGGAGGAGGTGGTCTACCGCATTTAACAAAGTTGTATTGGACTTAGGAATTTTATCCACTCAAAGAAGTGAGTCAGCCAATAATTGTTTGCATGGATCTTCGAAGGGCACAAGTTCACTTGTTGAGTGTTTTTACAGAATGGAAAAACTTGTCTCATCATAGCGGCGCAATGAGCACGACGAGGATTTCAAGTGCAAGCACGACACTATTAGTCTACGATATAGCTTGTCTACTGTACTAAAGAATATTTCTAAGTAATATACTCGAAAAATTTTTCGCAATATTCGAAAAAAATCTTCATGTATGACGTAGGAGTTGATGTAGTCGATGAAATAGATATGATGATCGAAACGTACTGTACATTACAACGCAAAACAATGCAGTGGATGTTGATAAAAGATAGTTTGTTACATTTAACTCTATCACTAATTAAGTGCAATGCTCGTGTCGTGGGTTCGAGACTAAAGGTATTTTATGCCGGCATAACTTAAGAAGTATAAAACAAATATTGAGATGTTATATGTGCTAAAAAGATTTACTTTGAACACCAAAAAGAGAATTTACCTTGCAGACACACCTTCCGTGGTTGAATCCAATTCCAACCTTTTATTTAGAAACCATATAATGCGATTCAACTTTGATCTCATATGGCGAGTTGAAAATTGCAAGCAAGATAAAGAGTATGTTATAAGCAAAATGAATTCAATGTCCAAATAAATAGATGAGCTGGTGGACAATGACGAGCACCAAAAAAATGATGTATTTATGATAATGATGAACGTAAGGCAGAGGTAAACGATCCGCCAAAGAAGAGACCAAAGGGTGCTTCAAATGCACGCATGAAAGACAAATTTGAGCGAGGAAATAGACAGCCCAAACTAAGTAATTTGTTTTTTTCCATTTGATAGAATATGTACATGTCTTATTATAATTCAAAGTAAATATGTTTTGTACTTCATTGTTTGCCAGAGAAAAAAATAGAGGGCAAGACTAAAAAGATCATTCAAGATGACGCATCAAACAATAAAGAGTTTGAATTTTTTGTCAGCACAGTGCAAGAGCAGCAAGCTTCGCCACCGCCCACGCCGACATGCATTGATTCAAACGACGACTATTTTATTAATTTGTCATTTAACTTCTCCAGCGTGCCCGATGTATTCAAGCATTATTGAGAACTTTGTTTAATTGCTAATGAATTATTTTTCCAATTCAAGTGAAGCATCAAAAGTTCAAACGAAACTATCGCAAGCGCCAAAAATTTTAATGTCACATAATGTCAAAGAGTGAAATAATATTACAACACGATAATATTTTATGTCTCCAAATTGTCAATGTTTTCCAACACCAAATCATGGATAATACATAGTATATCAGCGGTTATCTCTGCTCGAAAACGCGATATATCTGATTGCCAACTCTTTCTCATTGCCCATAAAACCTCCTGTTGGTGAGAGCACGGTCTCCATGTATTTAAGCACAAACACTCCGCAGTCAATCCCATTGCTCTGCTTAGGGATTCCATTAACTGCTACGATCTTCCAGTCCATTATTTTGGGCGGCAAGGCCGCTCTACAATCATCATGAAATACATGAATCTGCTTGAAGCATAAGACATATATTTAATAAAGTAGATAATGAGAAATTAATTACTACAAACAATAAACCAATGGAAAAAAACCAAAACATACCAAGTCGAAAAGAGATGCTTGATGTCCGCCACGCGACATCGAGTCATAAAAATCCCAAACACAATGCTTTTGGTCACAGACTAGAAGACACCAATGATCTGGGGCATGTACTTGCATTAGTAACAAATTCGCTTTTTCCACGTTCTCTTTAGTTATATGACTGACAATTGTTTGACAGTTGTTTACCTTGTTCATCTTATAGTACTGCATAGTTGATTATATTAATAATCTTTTTAAATACGAGAATTTTTAATTGTAGGTAAAACTACTTACAACATGATCATCAGAGACATACAAAAAACTTTTCAATTTTTTTGGCGACCTCTTTCTCCTGACAGATAACACAAGTGCATAGGTATTCAGATGGACATCCAATAACCAACCAACACCCAGCAGGTCGTCCAATAACGATCTTGTAATATGTTCATTTCCACATTGGAAGATTTTTTGATTGCTGAGATTAAGATAAAGAAAATAAGTCAGATCTATATCATAACAGAAATCCATCTATAAAGGCTGTTAAAAAATCAGACTGCAAAATCAGTACATATTGCTAACTGTGCAAAGAACGAATGTTAGAACAGTACAAATAATTAACCGGACAAAGAGTGGAGATATACCTTCATGTAAATCGTGTCAGGACAAACTCAATAATTTTGCGTTGTCGCGCCGTTATTAGAGATCTACTGGGGAATGATTCTTCTAACTTCAATTTGACTCCTTTTTTGGAGTGCCTTTGTCCTTTTTCTTATAAACCTTCTACAGGGGTGGTGGGGTGGTCTCAACAAGCTTCACCTCGAGTGTAGAAACTGGGATGAGATTTACGGAGGAAGGTTCAGGAGATGGATTGGGGGAAGGAGCTGGAGCCGTTTGGGATCTATCACTTGGTTGACTAAACCAAGACATACACAAATCCCTTAGAGAACGGACGTCCCGGCTAACATTTTGTATGACAGACATAACACGATCCTCCATACCTCTCAAGTCCTCCGCCGCCCTCAAAAACTCCTCTTTCTCTCGCCATATCCCTTCTTAGGAATATTCTCTCTTTCTTTCTCCTACTCCTCTCTACTCTCTCCTCCTCTATTCTCTCACATTCGTTGATATTAAACCGCACAACTTTTTTTCGCTTCCGCACCTGCAAAGCATGGTAAACCATATAAAATACATTGATTATTAATAATGGTTACTAGAAAAGATTGTACCTTTTCGATTTTTTTTTAATTGGCTTCGAAGTCTGAATCCTCGTCTTCCTCCCTGAGTAGCGCATTCTCTTGCAATGTTATATGTGCGAATTTTGTTCTTACCTAGTGCAAACATAGCTATTTGGAAGATTGTACAACCAATAAATACTCATGCAATTGATATGAATGAGAGGACAAACCTGATCGGGAAGCTGCAGAGTACTGGGGAGATTAAAACAGACCTTCGAGCTATAACTTAACTTTGAAGACTGTTGTTGTATGGAGACCGGGCGGTCTGGCGGTCTGATTCTGGCGGTTTAGAGACCGAGCGGTCTGTCTGTTTCTCTCCTGCGGTTTGATGGCTGGACTGTTGCTGTGGTTGCTCGCGTGGTCTCTCTTCTATGGCCTCCACCTCCTCCACACAGTCCGCCTCGATGGTCACATCTTCTAGTAGTGCCCACGTTGTTACTCACGACAGATGGTTGATCGACTCTGGTGCTACAAATCATATGACAGACAATTCTCAGTGTTTTTCTCTTCTAGAAACACATGATCGGTTGCCCCCGGTCTTTGTTGCAGACGACTCTTCCTCTCCGGTCAATGGGACAGGAGTGGTTCAAGTCACTCCGTCTTTTCGCCTGACAGATACCCTCTATGTGCCCAAGTTCCCTTGCAATTTATTATCGGTTACTTCTCTATGCAAGCAACTACGGTGTTTCGTCACATTCACTCCTACATCTTGTTCTTTTCAGGATCCGGACTCCTAATGGACGATTGTTACTGGGACTGAGAGTGGCAGCCTCTACTTACTCGACAACGTTTCTGCTCTATTCGCCTTCTCCTCCTCTACAGATATTCTCTAATGGCATCTTCACCTTGGTCGTGCTCCTCCCCGACTTCTTCGCCATCTTATGCCCCACCTCCCTCTGCATCATCCACCTCTCAACTGTGATGCATGTCAGCTTGGCAAGCATCACCGCTCCTCCTTCCCACCAATGCAAAGCCGAGGCTCTTCCCGTCCATTCGATCTCGTTCACTCTGACGTATGGGGTCCTACTGCTACCTTCACCATCGGTCGGGGTAGTTCATATTTTTTCACATTTATTGATGACTTCTCTAGGTCTACGTGGGTGTATCTTCTAAAGGATCGCTCCAAACTATTCTCTGTCTGGACATTATTTTATTATATGATTAAGACTCAGTTTGATACCTATATTAAACTCCTTCGTTCTAACAATGCTAAGAAATATCTTAGCCATGATTTCTCTTCTTTCTGTATGCAACATGCTGTTATTTATCAAACTAGCTGTGTCTACACCTCGCAGCAAAATGAGGGTGGCAGAATGCAAAAACCGTCACCTCTTCGATATTGCTCGCACTCTGATGACACAGATGCACGTTCCTCGCTCCTATTGGGGCTATGATGTCCTCCTCTCCTGCTATCTCATCAATCACATTCACTCCACAGTTCTCAATGGTGTCACCCCATTCTCCATTCTTTATCTGAACAAGAATCGGTTTCCTCTTACTCTGCGCATCTTTGGGTGCACTGCCTTTGTGCACTCTCCAGCTGCCACACGTGACAAACTCTCACCACGAGCCACTAAATGTGTCTTTCTGGGGTACTCTACCACTCAAAAAGGTTATTGTTGCTTTGACCCCGTTACCCGCAAGCAGTTCGTCTCTGCGGATGTCACCTTCTTTGAAAATGCATCTTACTTCTCTCATGTTTCCTCCTCTACTCCTGATGATCCTACTTCTCATATCAACCCATTTGTTCCCTCTACACCTACTGACGTTCCACCACCTCCACCATCTCCACCCTCTCCTCCGCCATGTCCACCTCCCGCGATATCTCCCTCCTCTCTACCGCCGTCTCTTTCTACTCCTAGGCCAGCTCTATCCACCACGGATGCTCCGGATACTGAGGAACCCGCTGACCTGGATCTCCCCATTGCTCTTCGTAAAGGGATTCGGGCATGTACCCAACACCCGCTTGCTGCTGTTGTTTCCTATGATCGTCTTACCACTTCTCGCACAGCTTTTGCACTGGCTATCTCGGTCACTGCCATCCCCCGTTCCTACCAGGAGGCCCTTACTATTCCTCATTGGAAGGCTGTCATGGATGAGGAGATTTCTGCTCTCACTAAATGGGGTACATGGACCCTCTGTCCTCCTCCCTTTGGCATAAATGTCGTTCGCTGTCACTGGGTCTATGTGGTGAAGTTTCGCCCTGACGGTATTGTGGATCGTTACAAGGCCCGTCTAGTTGCCAAAGGCTTTACTCAGACATATGTGGTTGACTATTTTGACACCTTCTCTCCAGTTGCCCATCTCAGTACTATCAGGATCCTGCTCTCTGTGGCTGTCAACCGGGATTGGCTCATTTCTCAACTGGATGTTAAGAATGTCTTTCTATATGGGGACCTTCAGGAGGACGTCTATATGGAGCAACCTCTAGGGTATGTTGCTCAGGGGGAGACACAGGTATGTCGGCTACGAAAGGCTATCTATGGTCTCAAGCAAAGCCCTCAGGCATGGTTTGACAAATTCAGCGGGATTGTGGCGGCCGTGGGTTTTACGAGAAGTTTTGTCGATCACTACTTATTTATTCGCAAAACCTCCTTGGGTCTGGTAGTGTTTGATGTATATGTGGATGATATTCTTCTCACTGGAGATGACCAGGCTGGGATAATCTTCACAAAGAAGCATCTTCGGCAATACCTGGTCACAAAGGATATGAGCTCTCCAAAATACTTTATGGGAAAAGAAATCTCTCGGAAGCCCAATTCCCTTGTCCTCTCTCAACGCAAGTATGCTCTTGATTTGCTAAAAGAGGAAGGGCTGACTGAGACTAAACCTGCCTGATGCCCCATGACGACTGGAGAAGATAAAACATGAACAGATGACTATCCTCTTCTTTCAGATGTTACGAGGTACAGACGTCTGGTTGACAAACTTATATATCTCAAGTGACCAGACTTGACATCGCCTATGTTGTAGGCAAGGTTAGCCAATTCATGCAGGCTCCTAGGGAGTGTCATCTACAGTCTGCACTGAAGATATTAGAGTATGTTAAATCGACGCCTGGGAAAGGACTACTCTTTCAGAAGAATGGTCATTTGAAGATTGAAGCGTACTCAGATTCAAGCTATGCTGATGACAAAAGAGACCACAAGTCAGCGTCGGGCTTTTGCACCTTTGTGGGAGGAAATCTTGTGAGCTGGAAGAACAAGAAACAGTCTGTCGTCTCTAGGTCCAGCGCCGAAGCAGAATATCAAAGTATGGCATCGACCATATGTGAATTGAAGTGGTTACGAGCTCTCATACTTGACTTAGGAGAGGTCTACAATCATCCTCTACCTATGTTTTATGACAACAAGGTCGTTATATACATCTCCAAAAATCTGGTCTTCCATGGGAGAACGAAACACATTGAAGTCGACTGACACTTTATTCGGGAAGAGATTTTGAAGAAGCAAATTTGTACTCCATTCGTCATCTCCGATAAAGAACTGACAGACATCTTCACCAAGCCGGTGTCCGCCTCCTTTCTTCACATTTGCGACAAGCTGGGCATGATCGACATATATGCTCCAGCTTGAGGGGGAGTGTTGTTGTATGGAGACCGGGCGGTCTGGCGGTCTGATTCTGGTGGTTTAGAGATCGAGCGGTCTGTCGGTTTCTCTCCTACGGTTTGATGGCTGGACTGTTGCTGTGGTTATCTGGGCGGTCTGACGGCTTGTCTCAGGCGGCTTAGAGACCGGGCGGTCTGGCGGTCTCCTATGGCGGCTTGTTCTCTCTTTCTTGTGGTGGCCGGGCGGTTACCCTATTCGTCTAATCGCGCGGCCTGTTCGGCTTGTTTTTATGTTTAACTGCTTACACCTGTAATTATTTAGTCCCACATTGCTTAATTGTAATCTATCTCATCTCCTCCATTTTATAAAATGGAGGCTATACCTTTGTAATAGATATCTTTTTGGATAATAAAATTTTGTTACTCCAAATTTCCGGTCTACTTTTTTTTTGTTCTCACAAAGACCATCGACAAATACAGGCCCGTGCAATGAAGTTCATAACAAGCTGTAGATTTATGTGCTCATAGAGCCACACCTGCAAAATTGTGTGGTAAGAGCCCTTTTAATTATTAAGTAACATAAAAGTACTACCTCACTTGCCAGAAGAACTACCGAGCAACCTTCAAAATAACTCAAGTTCTCACCTGGTTCCTGGAGAGCGCTCTTGACATTCAAGTCAGCTACCTGGGCATGCAAGTATTTGTGGACGGCCATGGGCCAATTGTATTTCATAAACATATCAAGTACTTTGATTTCCATCACAAATTTTGGAATTTTTAAACCCATCTGTGGGAATAAGAAGACGACCAACAGATACCGAACCAGTAGGTTGACTCGCCTTTTTTCCAAAGTGGGGGACCACTCTTCTTCTATCAAACCATTCATCTCTTCAATCAGGTTTTTTTGAGTATAACGAGCAAACGACCTTCTAATGAAAGAAAATTCAACACCACTATTCGGTAACCACAGAATCAGCGCAATCTCGTTAACGATGAGAGATACGTAATAATTGTCTAGAAGGAATGTCTGTTTTTGACGATTATATATGCGAACGAGAATATACAGAAGCAGTTAGGGGTGTAAGCGGTTCAGTTTGGGTCGGTTTAGACCCAAATCAAAACAAAACTGATGTTTATAGGTTCGGTTCGGTTTTTTGGTCGGTTTACTCGGTTCGGTTTTCGGTTTTTCAATTATACTATTTAAAATAAATGTGTACTTAAATATCTCAGAAAATTTTTAAAAAAGATATGATAATTAAAAATTTAATATCATCAAGTTATATTTACATATGATATATTACAACTAATAGCTCATATTACATAAAAAAATTATGATTGAATATTTTTATTGCGAAATTGAGTAATAAATATAAAAAGAAATAAATAAAATCAGTTAAACAAAATATTTAACTCTTCTCGATGCATAAAATATGCATTACAAAAATTTATTTATGTTCAAATAATATTAAAATTATTAAGTTGATATAATTTGTATACATTATTTAGTTAATAAAAATAGTTTAAAGAGCATTATTGGTAATATTTTTACATGTATTATTAGTCGGTGCGGTTTGGTTTTTCAGGGAGAAAAATCGAAACCGAACCGAGTCGTTCGGTTCGGGGTAAAATCGGTTCGGTTTGGACGGTTCGGGTCAATTTGGTCGGTTTTTAATGCACACCCCTAGAAGCAGTATATTTTGTGGAATCTTGGGAATACTAAATAGTGAAAGAACTCTGGTCTCATTTAGAATATTCCTTGATTCCTCAGATAGGACACCAAGTAGAGGTTGAACATTTGTAATAAAAATGAATACAACGCATCTGCAATTCAAGTATGTGCTACCGGACACTGGGTGTAGGAGACAATACACATGACAAATAACCTAATTAGATAAAAAAATCGACATATCGAAGCTTAAATAATTATCCCTTACTTGTGATAAATAAAACAAAATATAACTGCCATGAATGTAAATAAGACCTACGATGAAATCCGACTGTAAAACACAATAGAAACATAACTGGTTAACAAATGAAGGAAAGATCGACCGTAAAATAGAACAGAAATGTGGCTGAATAAAAACTGTTAATAAATCCGACTGTTAAAACAACACAGAAATGTAACCGGATAAAAACGGTGAAGAACTGCGACTGTAAAATAGAACTGTGGCTGGTTAAAAACTCTGAATAACTCCGACTGTAAAAATAACATAAAAATGTGGCTGGATAAAAATGTGAATCATTCCGACTGTAAAAACAACACAAAAATGTGGCTGGATAAAAAATGTGAATCATTCCGACTGTAAAAACAACACAAAAATATGACTGGATAAAAAATGTAAATCCTTCCGACTGTATAAACTGTGAAATGAGAAAAAAACTACGAAATCATAGAAAAAAACCGACTGTAAGTAGAAAACGAAATGAAAATGAAAAATACCTCGGGCAACAAAGTCTGCGGCGATGACCGACGGTGAGGAAGAATGAGAAGCACCAGTAGGGCGGAGATCTGAGAAACGCCGGTGGGGAGGAAGGAGCAGCACCGATAGGACGGAGATGTGAGGAACGCCGGTGGGGAGGAAGGAACATCACCGGTAGGGCGGTTAACGATGCGGAACACCGCTTAGGTTTTGGTTTCCGGTGCAGGCCGAGAGAATCGTTCCTGCCGAAGTCGGGAGAGAAGTAACATTGCCACAAATTCAAAAATAAGATGAGCTAGATATTTAAAAACGCATGAAATTTTCCTGCCTTGAATACAAAAAAAATGGTGCTGTTATTAGCAAACACAATTTGGTTCTAGCAAACCATTACTATTAACAAACCGGTATTTTTCAAATGGCTATTTGAAAACCATTTTGTACTAGCAAACCAATAAAAATTTTTCGCGTCTTTTGAACTGCGTTTTATACGTACATTTTCATGAGAAGTGTTCAACATGAAAGTTGTAGATCTCAACGAGATCTACAACTTTCATGTTGAACATTTTTGATTTAAAGCAATTTAGACCCCCGATTTGACCCATGAAAAAAAGTCACGCTGAAAATATGTACGAACACCCGGATCGCGTGACCTTTTTAGAGGCCAAATCCGGGGCTTAAAAGGATTCAAAATAAAACGTATTCATCATGAAAGTATAGATCTCGACAAGATCTATAACTTTCATGTTGAACATTTTTTGATTTGAAGCAGTTTAGACCTCCGATTTGGCCCCGAAAAAAGTCACGCCGAAAATCTGTACATACGACTCGTTCCGTGCGTGTCTTATTTCGGGCGCAAATTGAAACCTAAACGGCTTCAAATCAAAAACGGGTCAACATGAAAGTTGTAGATCTCGACGAAATCTACAACTTTTATGTTGAACATTTTTTGATTTGAAGCAATTTAGACTTCCGATTTTACTCCTGAAAAAAATCACGCCGAACATATGTACAGACACCAGAGATCGGCGTCACCATTTTAGGAGGCCAAATCGGGGGCTTAAACGGCTTCAAAATAAAAAGTGTTCAACATGAAAGTTGCCGATCGCGACGAGATCTATAACTTTCATGTTGAACACTTTTTGATTTGAAGCGGTTTAGACCTCCGATTTGGGCCCCGAACAAAGTCACGCCGAAAATTTGTACCGACGACACGTTCCATGCGTGTCTTTTTTCGGGCCCAAATTGGAAGCCTAAACGGCTTCAAATCAAAAAATGAAAACGTGAAAGTTGTAGATCTACAACTTTCATGTTTATCACTTTTTCAAATTAGATACATTTGGGACTTAAAATCAAAAATACAAAAAAAAAGATTGATTTGCTAGTAGTAAATTTTGGGAAGAGAAAAAAATGAAAAAATGGCTGAATCTGTTTTTTTCTGGTTTGCTAGAAACAAAGTAGGTTTGCTAATACAGCACCCAAAAAATTTAATTTTGCCTTTAACAATCCCCATATTTAAACTCTTATCATCATCTCATTATCCTTACATCCGCATTTATTTTCATCAATAGCGAACAATTAGCCCCCGTGTCCCCGACCCCCTCTCCCCCGCGCGCGCGCACGCACAATGCGTTGAATCAAGAGCAAGAACCCAGGAAACGAATGAGAATGGGAAAAGTTACCAGAGAACTATATAATCCATCTCCTATGTCGGACATTTCTCCATTTCTTCTATATAGTTCTCTGGCTAGGGTTTTCTTTGAGTTTCTAAGAGGGGGAGTTAAGTAGCTAGGATGGCTCCGGCGGCAGAGAATGCGACCGGCGCCGACGATCAATTCATCCACCGCCAGCACTTGCACGGCGACCAGGAAACGAAATATGAGAAGGATGTGAGGAAGTTGGTGGACCTTCTCTCGAACTTAAACCCGTCAGCGAGGGAGTTCTTCCTATCTTCCTACCCGGCCGCCGGAAGAAAATCGGATGGCCGCTTCTCTGTGGTCGATCTTCTAGCTATCAGCAGCTCAATCGGAGAGTACGGCTCTGATCCTTTTTTACATTTTCGGTGAAATACTTATCTAGGGTTTTACTTTTGGGCAATTGGCAAAATGCATCCTCAAAATATATATTTTTGGCGAAATGCACCCCAAAAGTTTAAAATTGGCAAAATGCACCCTCCACAATGAGTTTTTTTTGCAATGTGCTAAGAAAATCCACTTGGGGGTGCATTTGTCAATTTTAGCCATTTCATTTTTGCCTAGTGAGAGTGCATATTGCTAAGAAATCCACTTTGGGGTGCATTTTGCCAATTTAAACTTTCGGGATGCATTTTACCAAAACCCTATATTTCGAGGTTGAACAGAACAGATTGTAAATCACCAATCTACCCTACATCTTTGACTTCCACTTCATTGAATTTCTTAATAGAGGAATGGCGATTATAGCCAAGGGAGGTGGATGAAGAATGACAGAGTGAGAAGAGATGAGATGGAGGAAGGAATTAGGCGAACTGTCTATGTTTCTGACATCGATCCCAATGTGAGAATTTGGTACTTTTATCTGTTCGATTAGTCAAAGGCTTTTTGATTGATCCAGTTGTTCCGTCATTGATCTGTGTTGTACTGATTAGGTTACGGAGGTTCATCTTGCTGAGCTATTTGCTACCTGTGGTCAAGTAAGTTCTTGACTAGTGATCTTATTTATTTATCACCTTGTTCTAGATGTGTGGATGAACTTCAATAAGCTAAAAGGATTTCCTATTTGAATGTGTTTTACTGGTTCGTTTGTTGGATTTCTCCATGCATTTTTTGGGTATAGTCGGCCATTGTCCATGGAGAAGGAAAAAAATCTATTGATTTATATCCACCTCAGTTAATTGCTTTTTACGGTTTCCCATCCATGCATTCCTCTTTGGATGGTTGGGAATTTATTTTGAAAAAAGTTTGATGGATTCAATCTCAACCATCTATAGTGGAATATATTGTTGGGATGTGATAATTGTAAATGTTCAAATACCAAAGTAATTGATGTAAACTGCAAAAATAAATCCAAGGTTCGCTTACTTGATCACACTTGATGTTTGAAAATTTGCAAGGTTGATGTCGTTATTTGGGGGAATACTTATCAAATGTTTATGACTCGAACCGAGGCGACACCCTTACATTCACATGCTTAATAACATAGAATAATTTTTGTATAATCATACAATTGATAATAACGAGACCGTTCATGGAAAGCTCTTTGATAATTACTTGAATCACATAAAAATAAGCTACTAAACGAAACATGAGAAGAGCAAAGTTTACCCAAGTCATACACAAAGCTACAGTAAGGAGTACTCATCTCAAGCACAATTGCAAAGGAGGCTTCACAGAGAGCGCTACTCCTGAAAAGATGGTCGCGTGGGTAGGAAACATCCTTCCGTGCGCAAGGGAGGTCTTCGGAAAAAGATTTGCAAACTTGCAGTCGACGACGACCCCGTACAGTATCTCGGGCGTATCAGTGTGGGATGGCTGAAGGAGGTCGTCAGGAGAAGCCGTAGTCGATGACGACCTCAAGCAAGTTGTTGGTAGTCGTCGCTTTCAATTGAGAAGTCAGGCGCACTGGAGTCGTCAACGTCGAGAGACCTGGAGGGGAGAACACTGGAGGTCATAGGATTTGTTGAGGTTGGAGATGATGCTTTTGATATCTCAAGAAAAGCAGAGGAATAGTGGTCTTTCATTCCAACAGAGAGAATGAAACCTAGTTTCGTTTCTTTGTTCTTTTCAGGGGGGTCCCTTTTTCTCTCAAATTGGGGCCTTTTTTGTGATGCCCCAAATTTATTAAATAATTTGTTTCCAAAGCTATCAAATAATATCTTTCCTAAATTCTTCCTCCAATTGATTCTTATTATAAATATCTTAAATGAATTTATTTCCTATTTTGCCATGCATGTCCTTAATTATTTAGAGCTTATCCTTTTTGTCCTACTTATTCAAAATAGTCGGACAATTTATTCATGATCTCATTGGGTGGTCAAACCGGTGAGTCATAAACTCATGTAAATAGATGATAACTAATACATGGGAAAATAAAAATACATATTATGAAGCAGTGAAATAAATAATCGACGAATGACGATGTCATGCGTCATCAGATGCTACGGAGGGTGCATCAATTCTCTCGGGGTTGACAGAGCTCGAACCTGATGAAGACTCATAAAAATTGGCAATGAAAAGATCTAAGCGTCGTCACTGCAACTCTACGGTTCTAATCCAAGAACTATTAATATGCCCAGTTTCTGCCAAGAAACCAAACAGTGCTGGTAGGTCCCGTGGGCAGTGCGAAACTCTTGTTCCAAAACTTGAGTTATATCCTTAGTGGTAGGTGTCGACACTGGTGTTAAGTTGAGTGGTATGTTGGGACTGCAATAGGTGGACTGGGGCTAGAACTTAGTGTCTCTCCATTGAACGATATCGGGCTAGCCACATTAAATATCAGCGAAGTATCAAATTCAACGGGCAGATCTAGAAAATTGACATTCTTACATATCCGCTTCCGAACCTAAAATGGACCAAACTTTCTTTGATGCAGTTTATGGTATGTGCTAGGACTAAATCTCTGCTTCCTGAAATAAAAAACAACAAATCTTTTTCTAAAAAATATAACTCCTGACGAGTACACTCGATCATGAATTTATATTTTTCAGAAGTTGCTCGCAATTTATTATCAATATTCTTATGCAATTCTTTTAAGTAATCAATTTGAGCTTGCACATCGAAGAAAATACGTTCATGGGATGTCAGAGAATGACGGTCAAACAAGTATGATATTAAAAATCATAAACAATCTCAAAAAAGATTTATTAGTAGAGCAATTTTTAAAATTATTGAATGCGAATTTCGCTTGTGGATGTACAAGATCTCATTGCTTTGGATTCTTCCCTGTTAGACATCCAAGAAGGTCCCCCAAACTCCTATTAACTGCATCAGTCTGTCCATCGATCTAAGGGTGATAAGTACTATTAAACTTGAGTTTGGTCCCTAGTCCTACCTACAGTATTTTCCAAAAAATAACTAATAAAACATATATCTATCTGATGTGATCGGTCTAGGGATCCAATGCAACCTGATGACCTTTCTTAGAAACAGCTCCACGAGCATGCACGACATTGGAGATCTTTTACAGGATATGAAATGCGCCGTTTTAAAAAAAAACTATCAACCACTGCAAAAGTTTAGTTGGCTTTCCTCTTAGTGCGAGAAAGCCCTTAACAAAATCCATCGAATATCATCCCACAGTCTCTCAGGATCGGAAGGGGGTATATAATCCAGTTATCCAAGGCAACACTGATCGAGCGGGAGGCAGAAAAGATGCAATGAGAGCTTAATGAGCCCTCTAGCTCAAAGAACTCGCTGTCGCTGAAGTGGACAAAGCGGTTGTCGCTGTGTTGAGAAGAGGATAAAAGTAAAGGATTTTGCGGAGGTTAGAAGGAACACTGATGATCTCACAACGATCGAGGTTGTCGAGCCTAAGCACACTGCCAATAGAAATTGTTGTTGCCAACGAGGCTGCGAGAGTCGAGGTCGTGAGAGATAAGGTTATGAAGGCTACTAAGAAGGCAGAGAGAGCTGCACCCTTAAAAGTGGTAGTAGAGGCTGCCATCGTTGAGGTTGCCAGGGTTGAGTGCCTACAACTCCAAGAGGAAACTGCCAAAAAGAAGGAGCCGCAAATGATAAGGTCATGAGCTGATTGATAAAAGGAAGGCCATCGAGCTCTTGAAGGAGAAGATTCGAAATGGATCCCTCGGGTCCTCGGATAAAGGACTTCCAAAGAGGCCAAGTCTTTTCGTTGCTTTCGATGGCGAGTGGTTTAGCTGGGAGTCACGCTTAGCGGCAAAAACCTCAAGAGGGATCGGTTGGCGCGAGAAGCCGATGGGACGAAAAAGATCCTGAGCGTGTGAAGAAAAAAGTATCCTTTGATTCCCCGACGAGCACAAAGAAGAATCCCTGGATACTGGAACATTTTTAGCATGAGTGAGCTCTGCTGGTGAGTTCTGGTATAGAAGGATCTAGAATTATCCTTGATGAGGAGAAGGAAGCTAACTATACTTTGCTGCAGGTGCAATAAAGTGAAGGCAAGCATTTCCCTGCCAAAGGGGCCTACAATTGAGGAGTTGCCGCGAGTGATTTTTGGGGCGAACTTAGAGCCTTGATTCTTGAAAGGAATGAAAAGTGTTCAAAGCACTACCTAAGAAGCAATCACAACCTCTCGTATTTCCAAGGCCTCCAACAGTTATCGCAAGTTCCAAAGCTGCAAATTTAGACAATAATACAGGGAAGTTGCATGCGTTGATTGCGCAGAATCATACTCATAATGCACATATGTCTGCTGTCTAAACACAACAACAATAACACTCAAGCCTTTATCCCACTATAGTGGGGTCGGCTATATGGATCCTTTGTCGCCATTGTGCCCTATGTTTTGTCATAATCTCACTAATGCCTAAGTACGTCATATCTTTCCGTATAGTTTCATTCCAAGTCTTTATTTGTCTACCCCTCCCTCGTTTAACATGCCTAGTGACTAGACTCTCACAACACCTAACAGGTGCCTCTAGTGGTCTCCTTTGTACGTGTCCAAATCATCTTAGTCGAGCTTCTCTCATCTTGTCTGCAATTGGTGCTACTCTTGTCTTCAACCTGATACATTCATTCCTAATTTTATCCAGTCTCGTGTGTCCACACATCTACCTAAGCATTCTCATCTCCGCAACTCCCATTTTTTGCTCATATACACAATTCACTGCCCAACACTCAGAACCATAGAGCATTGCTGGTGTAATTGCAGTATGGTAAAACTTTCCCTTGAGTTTTAATGGTACTTTATGATCACATAAGATCCCCGACGTGCCTCTCCAATTCAACCAACCTGCTCGGATTCTGTGTCACATCTTTATCAATACCTCTGTCTTTTTGAATTATCGATCCAAGATACTTAAAACATTCACTACTAGAAATATCTTGATCACCCAACTTAATAACGACGCCATCCTCCGTCCTTCTTGTACTGCTAAATTTAAGCGCCATATACTCTTTCTTGCCCTGCTCAACCTAAAACTCTTCTTTTCTAATGTGTCTTACCAAAATTCAAGTTTTGCGTTTACACCCTCGCGCGTCTCATCAACCAAAACGATATCATCCGCAAATAATAAACACCAAGGTATTGCTTGTTGGATATGTTCGGTAAGCTCATCTAAGATAAGGGTAAAGAGATAAGGGCTTAAAGCGGAAACTTGATGTAAGCCAACAGTGATAGGGAATTCCTGCGTTAATCCTCGAGATGTCCTCACCCTTGTCAACAGTGATAGGGAATTCCTGTGTTAATATGTCATTTGTGTTGTCTAAACACAAATGACATATTATTGCTTACTTAAACTGGTAGCGAACACTAAGAGTGGCTTCCCTCATTTTAATGATGTAGCCTGTTTTAAATAAGTAGGCATTTCTACAATTGCTATTTTTCCTGTTACAATCTGAAATTTATATTGAATTTCATATTCTATCAGCGAAATCTCTTATGGAATTGATATGATGTCTGCAAGTATTTTTCTATTTATAGATAAGATCTCCTATAGGTTATATAATGTCAGAGAATTCCTGTGCGAGTACTTTGAGGCAACAAACATCATAGAAGAATACTTGAATATCAGGTCGCTTAATAGAAGGGTATTTGAAAAATGACCTGCAAGCTTTATGCTGTGATGTCAGTGAACGACATGTTGACTGTTTAAAGTTGATCCTGCGAGTCCTTGAAAAATAACATGTTTTGCAATAATCATAAGGAATTCTGTGAGATCATTGAACAATGTCAGTGGCTTACTTTATCATGAAACGACTATTCATAGATAACCTGTATTTCAATCAAGACATGAAAAAACAGAGCCAGCGAATGTTACTGGAGTGTCTGCGAGTTCTGTTTGAGATGACACTTCGACTTCTATTCAAGATTACTATAAGTAGGGCTGGACTTCATTCAAAAATCACTTGCCTTAATTCAGATAGAGCTTGCGTGGTGTCTGCGAGCACCCGCCAATTAAAGATAGTACTGAAGAAATGTTGAGGATTGACTGCGATTTTACTGAGGTGACCATTCAAAAATAAAAAATCTTAGGATGATGAAGCAAGTGTTCGCGAATGTCTCTTATGATATGTTTTACGTTTTTAGCCCTTGACCCTTGCCGATGAATTGTCTCCTAGTGCCTGGGCTTGGTGCAACCGGCTCCATCGTGCATCGGTTCTTTGGGTTCAAGGCGGCTTCAACCAGTTTTACGCAATACGTAGGATCGAGATAAGCGAGATCTTACGTAGGATCGGGAGGAGTCTCTAAGATCGTAAAACGTAGGATCAACACTGATCGTAAGATCGCATTATAATTAAAATAAAAAATATTTATATTTAAACCAAAAAATCCCACCTCAACACCATTATAGCCGACCAACAACATTCAGCATAGCATAATAATCCCCATATCAATCTACAGCCGGCCAACATATGCATAATAAATTAATAAAGCCAAACCAATTAGTATATGCTAACTGATTTGGAGAGGAGAATTCAGATTTCAGTAACCATCAAATAAAGCCCCATATTTTATAACAGTCGGTTAGTGAATGAAGAAGGAATGAAAATAAAGAAGAAAACCTATGCCCTTAAGCAATTCATGCTCATGTCAGATATCGAGAAGCAAAGTGGGAGAGAAATAAATCCTAATTCCTGTTTATCATCTCATGCATGTCATTAACTCATAAATGAGCAAAAACGAGAGGAGCTTACAGTGAGGAAGAAGAATCAAAGAGGAAATAGAAGAATAGAAGTCCGGTCTGTGCTGAGGGGCACACTAGTAGCTCGAGCTCCAATGAGATTTCCCACGTTGAAATCGAAGAGGGAGAAAAAAACCCTTGTTGTCATCGCCTGGAAGGGACGCCATCGAGCACTAGCGGAAACAAGAGGGAGAATCGTCAAGCAAGAGAATGTATAAATGAATCCGGCGCAGCCTAGGTTAATGAAAATCGCTGCCTTTAAATCCCGTGAGCGGAAGTCGAAGCGAGTCAGCACGATAAGATCGCCCGATCCTAACGATCCAACGATTTAAAGCGGCGATCTCAGTGTTTTAATAACCGCACGATCCTATTAAACTCGCGGCGTGCTGTGCTGAAAAAAAATCGTAGGATCGGCGATCCTACGATTTAAATCTAGATCTTAATAGCGTTGAATACGTGGCTTCGAGAAGTTCAGTGACCGTGAGTAGCAATAGGAGAATACATGTATTTTTTTTGTTCTTTTGGGGTTCTGTGAGTGTTATTGTAATGACAAACAACTCCATGAATGTAAAAATTCAATAGCAACAAAAGAATTTATTTGTGTGCGCGTCACTTATTGTTTTACTTATGCATTGTTGAATCACATTTGTATTCACTTATTTTCACATTGTGCACGTTGGTGCTTTCAACAAGTCCTCGCGTTCTCTTTTAAAATTGCGGGTTCTCGCAAAAAGTAATCAATTGTTAAGTGGTAGTTTTTTACCAAAGGAAATTTTGTAACAAATGATCTCGTGTTTTAAATTATTAAAATAACTTAAAGCTTTTAGGTTCTCGAATTCGATTTTAGGGCACTCTGGTACCAGACGACTAGAGAACACCCAGTTGAGCATAAGACATCTGTTGAGAACAATCATGATACAAGCACGAAACTGATACAAGCACGAAAGTACACGCCAAAAAACTTGTCCTAGAAAGGTGTTTCTAGTGTCGACGAGTCTTTATATACATCATCGATCTGGTAATGAGGTGTGACATGTGTTGGCTAGAGATAAAACCGTGTAACCTAAAGATCATTGCATGATATTGGAACAAGTTAGTCATTCCACATTCACGAACAATTGTAGCGAGATGTGGCTTGATAGGAGTTGCGGTCAAGCGACTCAATACACAAGTTTGTAAGTACCAACGAGAGTTAAAATGGCGAACTGAGCAATTGCGTAAGTGTTAAAAGTAGCGAATAGGTATCTATTACAAAGGTATGCCCTCCTTTATATAGAATGGATGAGAGATGAGAGAATAAAATAAGAGATGTGGACTAAAATTTACAGGACTAAGCGGACTATAAACAAAACAAACCG